>CM021109.1:398408203-398548076 GCA_007115665.2 Sequoiadendron giganteum
AGGGAGTCACATCATCATGAAGATCTATTGCAATGTATATTTCTCTGTGACAGAAGTATGAGGTGAAAGCCCTTGTAGTGTATATTTCTCTGTGACGGAGAAGTATGAGGTGAAAGCCCTTGTAGTGTATATTTCTTTGTGATGGAGAAGTATGAGGTGAAAGCCCTTGTAGTGTATATTTCTTTGAGACGGAGAAATATGAGGTGAAAGCCCTTGTAGTGTATATTTCTCTGAGACGGAGAAATATGAGGTGGGAGCCCTTGTTTATCTCTGAGACTGAGATGAGACGTCATGTTGAGAGACTCCATGACGAAATCACGTTGAGAGACTCCATGATGAACTCTTCGTACTTGTGTTTTTCCACACATGGGAATAGCCATGGTGGACGTCATGTTGAGAGACTCCATGATGACATCACTTTGAGAGAATCCATGATGGGCACTTGTACGTGTGTTTCTTTCCACACATGGGAGTAGCCATGGTGGACGTCATGTTGAGAGACTCCATGACGACATCACATTGAGGGACTCCGTGATGAACCTTTGAGCTTTCCACAAATGGGTGTAGCCATTGTAGGCGTCATGTTGAGAGACTCCATGACGTGGATATCTGGAAAGATACCTTCTAGCTAAGAGGGATTGTTGATGTTATAGTGGCTGGAGATATCTTTCTTTCTCTCGAAATTTAAATAATAAATAATTAATAAGGTAAGTCGGCCTTAAATCATAAATTATATTATTTCTTAAAAGGAGGCCAACCTAAATGAAGAGTCACCATGTTTTGTATATATAAAAGGTGGAGTCCATTCATTCAAATTATCAAGTCATTCTCATATTCAATTGGCATTCTTTCAAGAAGGGGTTCGCACTTACCAGCAGATCAGTTTCACTTGTATCTTTACATCAAGGAGTGATGCTATTATTCATTGTATTTATTCAGCCTTGTGTAAGGCCAGACTCTGTATGCAGCATTCTGCACTTCTATCTGATATATATATGAGATACATTTTTGCTGGGTTTTTCTCCCTCGAGTAGGAGAGTTTTCCTAGGGTAAACTGTTGTGTTAATTGTCTATTGTGTTGTGTATTTCTGCTTATGTCATTTCTGATCTTAACACTAACAACAAGGATTTGAGGTTCCAGGGAAGGAACATTTGGTGTATAGATTGAAAAAAGCTCTTTATGGGCTGAAATAGGCACTTAGGGCGTGGTAGATAAAGATTGATAAGTACTTGGGAAAACATGGATTTAGGAGATGTCCCTTAGATCCCAATCTCTATGTCAAAAGCTTGGATAGTGATGTGGTAGTTCTTGTTGTTTATGTTGGTGACATCATCATTACATGTAGTGAAATCAAAGCAATTGAATAGGTAAAATCAGATTTATGTTATGCTTTTGACATGACAGATCTAGGCCTGAAGCGTTACTGTTTAGGTGTAGAAGTTTGTTGAGCTAATAGTCATATTTTTATTTCTCAATCAAAATATGCCAAGGATTTGTTAGAAAGGTTTAGAATGGAAAATTGTAAATTTCATCTACAATCATGAAGCAAGGGCTTAAAATTTCCGCCAAACCTGATTCAAGGCATCCAATGAATTATACAGGTAACTAGTTGGTAGCTTAATCTGTCTTACAACCACTATGCCTGATTTGAGCTATTTAGTTAGCTATATCTCCAATTTTATGATTGCTCCCAAAGAAGAACATGAGACAACAATAGAGAGGGAGCTACAATATGTGAAAGGAACATTAGACTTTGGCATTCTATATAGTAAAAAGCGAAGAGCTTGAATTGAGTGGGTATTCAAACTTGGATTGGGCAGGATCTCTGGATGACAGGAAGTCTACATCAGGCTATGTGTTTAGTGTTGGAACGGGAGCAATTTCTTGGGTTAGCAAGAAACATGTAGTATCACTTTCCCTTACAAAAGCAAGGTATAGAGCTATAGTGAAAGGGGCTTGTGAAGCAGTTTGACTTAGAAGAGTACTTGAAGATTTACAAGTTGATCAAACTGATCCTATAGTTCAATTTGGTGATAACTAGGGAGTTCTTAAGCTGGACAAGAATCTCGTCCTTAATGAATGCACCAAGCATGTTGATGCACATTGCCATTTCATTTGACAATTGGTAGAAGATGGAGTAGTGGAGCTGCAATGTTGTCCTACTTAGGACTAGATTGTAGATATTCTCATCAAGTTTCTCAGTCTAAATAGTTTTGTCAAAGCTAGAGATAAACTTGGTGTATTTTTTAGAATGACTATTAAGGGAGGATGCTAGTGCTATATGCTATGTCAATGTCATATTATTATAACGGTCATTAAGTTGTTTTAGATATTCATAAGTACTTTATGTACTTTTTATAATAAAGTCACTTTGGTAAGGTATTAATATAATTTATGGTACACTTAAAAGCTATTTTAGGGTTTAGTTCTAGGTTTATGATGCATTCCTATGCAGTTGTGTTGGCTCTCTTTATTTTATTATGAATCAAGTGTTTGTCTTTTTGAGATTTCTCATCAACATTCTTGGTTTCTTTGTGTGTTCAGTTTTTGTAATAGTTGCATAGCTGGCATTGAAACCATACTAGATTGCACCTAAGTTTGCAAGTGCTTTGAATTGCATGGTTCAGCTTTCCACTCTCACCTCTTACAAATTATCCATGAAATTCCATGTGCATGTGCATTTCAGCCATGGATTTTGATGCAAGATATCAATCTTACCTCTTACTTTGCTTCACTCTAGCGTACAATCGCTCATAAGGGTTCAATTTGCTTTCTTCATTATCTTGGTGCCTCGAACTTGATGAGCACACAATTATACTGAGAAGAGGAGTGGGGGGGGGGAGGGGTGAGTCAGTATAACAATGTTCTTTTACCTTTTATAACTTATTTAATCACTCCAAGATTTAATCAAAATTAGCACATATGTAAAATTGAATAATAGGAACACAATTTATGTGGAAATCCTTGCGGGAGAAAACCACGGAAAATATTACTTTTATTAATATTCTTTCTACAAATTTTGTAGGCACCAACCCCTAAGAAATTCCAATTTCTCCAATTTGTAGGCACCAACCTCCAAAGTAGACAAAGTATTTCCCTTCTTAAATTGCTCTTTCAACAAATGATATACATATAATATCTTCACAAAATCTTCACAACTCTGCTCTATTCTTCTTCTCAAATTTTATGCTTCTTCAATGGATGACAAATTCTTATAATGTCTCCATAAAAACTGACTATACATATTCTCTTTCTCACAAATTTAATGCCATCCTTTTCAAATATTTTTCTTCTTCAAATCTGCATGTATTCCTCTTTACAAATCTGCCTTTGAATAATCTTCTATTTTCTCTTCATACACTCTTCTTGTGTTTGTATGTTATATTCTTTTGGCTCTGCACACTTTCTTCCTTATTCACACTTCACCTATCACCCTTCACGACAACTCACAAAATGATTTTATATTTTCATGAAATGATGCTCTCTTAGAAAAGAGATAACCTCTTGGAAAGGCACGACCCTTTGTTTACCTTGATCACTGCATTTACATTAAGCACTCCTTTTCATTTATTAATTGCTGCCTTCCTTTCACTAATATTGATCGTTGTTTTTTCTTTCACTTATGTTAATCGCTACTTTTCCATTCACTAATGTTAATTACTACTTCTTCAAATAGTAATCGCTGCCCTCAACGTACTTAGGATCGCTGCTTTATATTAGTCACATAATCACTATTTTGATTACTTTATCAATCACTCACCTCCATTTGTTAGTCTTGGGTGGCAAGTAGGAGTTGGATGTTATCTATGGAGCTTGATCCTTTTGTGTAGGTGGTTGGATAGGCAAAGTGTTGTCGTGGTTGTTTGTAGGTTTGATTTGTGGGAGGGAATGATATCTAGTTTGGGGAGTAGAGTAGTCAAGGGGAAGAGGAAATTGAAGCTAAAGGAGGATATTGTAGAGGGTGAGAGGAACATGAGGATCAAGACCTAGAAGTTTTGTGGCAACCAAGTTTGTGGATTAAATTTTGCAAGAAATCACTAAGCCTTGTATGAGAATTTGGATGTTCAGTATGTGGGCCTTAGCTAAGGAGATAGATGGAAAAATGTTTGGTATGGGTGCAAAGATGTTTTTGAAGTGGTGAAGGATTTCAGTTATGCAACCATGCTCCGTATAGTAGCCAATTCCTTTCTTCTACACGAAGATATTGATGGGATTAGCAACCTAGGAGGTAAGAATCTGCAATAGATTTTGGAGCATTTACATTTGGTCAAACTTTGCAAGGGTTGGCAAGAGATAGTGGCTTGCTTAGATTTGAATCTCTCTTAATTGGGATTAGCAACCTAGGAGGTAAGAATATGGAATAAATTTTGAAGCATTTGTATTTGATCAAACTTTACAAGGGTTGGCAAGAGATAGTGGCTTGCTTGGATTTGAATCTCTTTGAATCATGAGTTGTAAAGAAGATAGAGAGGAGTCTCCTATGATGATAGAAATTCAACACGAGGCTTGTGGAATGTCTTTTAGCTCTAGGATAGGAATCAATTTTGTAATTTGCCTTATCTACCATATTGTCTAAAGACTTCTTCCATGGAGTTGGGTGCTTGTAATTTGTCCACCTCTTAGAAAAACTTGTAGAACTTGGTCTTAGTGATATCAAATAAATGGTTCAATTTGGTATGGATGATGTTATATAAGATATTGTTTTTGGGATTTGGTCAACTCCTTGTTAGTAGAATTTGATGCTTTGACACTACTTTTTTGCGGCTCTTGGGTGCCTAACCCAGGTTACTATTAGCAAATTTTTATTATTTATTAACTATTTAATATTTAATAATAAATTTTATTTTTTAATTATTAACTATTAAACTATTATATTTAAATAAATTATATCTAAATATCTAATATATATTCTTTTATATCAATGAGGAGGGTTTATTTAGATTGGCCCCACACTAGCAAAGGTCACAAGGGGGACCTCCTCCCCTTCAACATATTCGACTTAGAAGCCACTTATTCAACTCTAATCAACTTGGAAGCCACAATGGAAGTCCAAGAGACACCACTTGGAATTCCAACTCTAGATGTCACTTTGTGGATTTGAACATGGATCTCCATCTTGAGAACCTTGTGGCTTTGCCATTTAAGCACAACCTGATTGGCAAAATTTTTAATACATATTATTTAGACGTTAATTAATTATTTTTCGATTGGTATGAAAGGAGAGGATCCCTACCCATTTTATTAAAAGAGAATGTGTAAGAGATAGATGAATACACTTTAGACCTTTAAACAAGGGAGCTAAGAAAAAATTGTATTAATAGGAAAACCAAAATTCAAACTACTCTAGATCTAGACATCCCTCACACCTTTTATCCTATTTTTTCATATGAGTGGAGAATCATATTATGAGTAATCTATCCATTTTTGGTTGAGTCTTTTCTTTTCTAGACTATAAACTAGTCATTTATGTCCATGGTCCCATGATCAACCCTAGTGGAGATGGAAGAGATTGGAGTTGTCTCATGATGTGAGAAGATTGCCTTTTGATTTGCTCCAAAGCTGAATGCACAACTAGGCCAGCATTAGCCAAAATAAGGACAAGCAACAATTGATCTCTGAGTGCTTGGGGGAAGGGGGTCTCTATATGAGCTTAATTTGGGTCAATGTTGTAGTGATGTTGGTTAGTTCCTTGCCACTAGGTAGCCTTCTTGCATTGTTGATTTGAAGCACTAGAAATCCTCCTTGAGCAGTAACCAGCAAAATGACTACTTTTGAAACACTTTTGACACTTGAAGAGAATATTTACATAGTCAAACATTTGAGACCAAATCCAACCATTCTTTTTCAAAGAGATTGATTCCAAAAGATCCTCACCTAGGCATGCAAGTCTTGGAAAAGGTTGTGTGGAAACACTACTTTTCTTGGAAGTGTGCAAGAACTTCTCTATCAAGTCTCCAATTGCTTGTAGGCAATAATCGTACTAGAATTGGAGAGGAAGGTGGAGCCACATAGGAATTGTGGTGAAAGAGTCTTTGTTGATGTCAAAAGAGGGGTACTAGGGCTTGAAAAATAGAGTGTTTCCTAGAAGCAAGGCCCAAAATCCAACATTTCATTCATGTTTTCAACTATCTCACAATAGACAATGAAGAAACCCTTGGCGTCGGGGAATAAATAAATTGGTGCCTTAATTAGTGACTTTTATTCCTTGGTCGAACATTCATGTAAACCTTTCAAACTTGGCCAAAATCTATGAAATAAGCCTTCGTGCAATGTCCCCTTTTGGGGTATTCCTAAATTTAGGCTTTCAAAACAATAATAATCACTAAAAACTAGTATTAGTAATAACAAGTATAAACTTTATTGTTATATTCAGATTAACACAAAATATTATAACATTGAGAGCAATATATCATAGCTAAAACATCATAATAGTTAGATATATAGTTCATAGCATCATTAGCATTTGGATTCAAAATATCTTAACATCATTAATGTTTATTCCAAAGCGTATTCCTATAGCCAATCATATTAGGAATTCACTTGAAGTACTTGCAAACCGCAATCTCAAGGATGGTTGTCCTTGTATCGCGAGAGCATGGGTGGATCCTTGTCCATCCATTTCGGGTGGCGTACTTGAGAAGACCCTCAAGCCTAGGAGCACTCATCTGCCTCCCAACCCATGAACATGGCAGGATCTCAGGTCTACTCCATCCCTCACTCCACCTTGGAGGCGCTCCATCCTCCTTGATCAATCCTAGGAGCACTCATTTGCCTCCCAACCCACGAGGGCTCCATCTTGGGGTGGCATGCTTGATAGGATGCATGAAGATTGCCTTCCTCAACAAGCCCAGGAGCACTCGTACGCCTCCCGGCCCACGAGTATTCCATCTTGAGGTGGCGTGCTTGATGAAGGAAATGTTGGTACTTCACCTCTTGTGAACTCAGAAGGCTGATCGGCCTCCCTATTTGCAAAACACTTTTTTAAGTTCAAAATAGATTGCTAAAGGAATCTATTATTAAATATCATTATGCAATTATGATATTATATATATATCAATTCTTAATTTACATTCTCAAACTTCCCAATAATATTCTTGCTGAAACAATATTTATTTCCAATAGATATCTTATATTCCAATTTCTTATTTTCCTTTTTCCAATCACCACTTCATTCCTTTTCACAAAATGATTCCACCTCCCTGTATATCCTTCATGGTGGGGTGAATAGTCACAACCTTTATAATTATTACACCCCTTACAAGGGATGCACTCGTCCTCAACCAATCGCTGTTTAATGCAAATCACATGTCATTAGCTAGGAATCACTGCCACTAAAGTATCGCTGGTCTTGTTCATTAAAATGTATTGCTGGCCTTATTCCTTCATCCAGGTTTATTTAAAGTGCTTTGGATTGTCTTCAATCATGTTAACACCTTGGTATGTATCAATGATAAAATTTGGGATGAACACTAAATGTTTGAAAAATCCATTTGAATGTTGTTAGTTTTATATGATCAGATTAGAATGCAAAAAGTTAATTCAAATTTCAACAATGTCACAGCCAATACCCTAGGAAAACCCTCCAACCCGAGGGAGAAAAAACCCAGCCAATATATCTCTTATATACTGATTATAATGATAGCAGAAATCTGCTTACAATTCAGACCCAACACAGGGTCTCTTGAACAATGAACAACACCTCTCCTAGGTGCGAATATACAAACAATATATGTTTCTCCTTGAATCGATCTGCTGCTACAAACTTCTGATCTGCTGCTCCAATCGACCTTCTCCTTGAATGAATGCTTTTACTTGATTGACAAATGAAGGATATCAAACAAGTATATATACATGCATTTGAGGAAGGATGTGACTCTTCATCAAGAAGTCGGCCTCAAGAAGGAAGTACGACTTTTCTAGAAGGGGCGCAATTTTCCATGAAGTCGACTTCTTTAATTAAATAATAATTATTTATTGTGACCTCAATATTTCATAATGAAGGAGCCTCTTCATTTAATAAACATTATATAAATATAAATTTAAATAGCCTTAGCTATATTTAAATTTATTTCTCAATTCTAATCTAGAAATATACTCACGCAGCTGTCTCAACATCAACACTCCCTCTCAGCTAGGGAGGAATACTTCCACCTGTACAAGACATATCACCTCATCGTGATGTCAATCAACATGGCTACATCCATGTGAGAAAAGATCTTATCACCTCATCGTGAAAGTATCTCACCTCATCGTGATATCAAATATCACCTCATCGTGATATCAACCATCATGGCTACCTCCATAGATGGTATGTACAAGTGCTCATCACTCAAAGTGATGTTGTCACCTCACTGTGACATTCACCATGGCTCTCCCAGAGGGTGAAACACAAGTACAAATGAATCATCACAAACTCCCTTTCGTGATGTTGTCATGGAGTCACACACATGACATCCACCATGGCTCTCCTAGAGGGTGGAAACAAGGGCTTTCACCTCAAATCTCTCTCAATAGAGAAATGCATTATCAAGGGCTTGCACCTCAAATCTCTCTCAATAGAGAAATGCATTAAAAGAGGATCACTGATACTGAGACTCCTTCTCAACTAGGGCTTGATTCTCCACCATACCAAACTTATCTCGAAAGTACACAAACTTTATCCTGGAGAGAGGCTTGGTGAGAATGTCTGCCATTTGCTCATCAATGCTAATGTAACTCAACTAAATTGCTTTCCTCAATACCATATCTCTGATATAATGGTATTTGATCTCAACATGTTTAGTTCTGTCATGAAACACAGGATTGAGAGAAAGCTTCACACAGCTCTGGTTATCACAATGAATGATAGTAGGCTCCATTGATTGTCCAAACAATCTTGCAAGGAGCTTTTGAAGCCACACTGCTTCACGAGCTGCCACACAAGCTGCAATGTACTCAGCCTCTGCTATACTCAATGCCACTGAAGATTGCTTCCTGTTGCACCAGGATATCATAGTAGATCCCAAACTGAAGCAACAACCAAAGGTACTCTTTCGATTAGTAACACACCCCGCCCAATCAGAATTAGTAAAACCATGCAGCTCCAAATCCACACCTGAAGAATATCTCAACCCATATCCAACTGTGCCATGCAAGTATCTCATGATATGTTTTTCTGCAACAAGATGTATCTGTCTTGGTTCACACATGAACTGACTAAGTACACTCACTGCATAGCAGATATCCGGTCTAGTGTTAACTAGATACATCAATGAACCAATCAATTGCCTGTACATTGTGGGATCCACTAGTTCTGAACTAGCTGCAACCTCCTTCAATTTATGTAAGTTGGTCTCCATAGGTGTAGACATAGGTTTGCAATCAATCATACCAAACCTCTTTAGAATGTCAATGGTATACTTCCCTTGACTTAGAATCATCTCATCTGGCTTTTGCCAAACTTCGATGGCAAAAAAGTAATGCATGAGACCAAGATTCTTCATTTCAAACTCAAAAGCTAGCTCCTTCTTACATTTGAGAATGAGGTGTTCTTCTCCAGTGATAATTAGATCATCAACATACAAAACCAAAATCAATGCTTCACCATTAATTACCTTGAAGTAGAGGTTTGAATCTGCATCATTCTTTGAGAAACTCAAGCCTAATAGGTAACGATCAATCCTTTCGTACCAAGCACGTGGAGCCTGCTTAAGACCATACAAGGCCTTCTTTAGCCTGCAAACATGAGACTCCTTCCCATGTACCTCAAATCCATTAGGTTGCTCAATGTAAACCTCTTCCTCTATTACACCATTCAGAAAGGCTGTTTTCACATCTATTTGGTGAATCTTCCATCCTCTAGATGCAACAATAGCAATGATGGTCCTAACAAAAGTATAGTGAGCCTTTGGAACAAGGGTTTCTTCATAGTCAACTCCCTCTTTTTGTGAAAACCCTCTAGCCATGAATCTAGCCTTGTACTTCTCAATGCTCCCATCAGCCGCATGCTTGATCTTGAAGAGCCATTTAGAAGATACCACAGATTTGCCTTCCTGTCTAGGAACGATGTCCCAAACATCATTCTTAAGTATGGATTGATACTCTTCAGACATAACATCTTTCCAAACCTAGTAACTGGAAGCTTCCTCAACAATGGAAGGCTCTGACTCAATAATCTGACTCATCAAGGCTACATAACTGGAGAACTTATTAGGTCTCTTACTTTCTCTGAAAGTTCCTCTTGGGACTGCAAAACTTTCTGCCTCCTGCATTATTTTCCTGGCCCAGAGAGGTCTTTTCCTTCCAATCACAATATCTGTAGGCCCATCAGTAGGTTCCAAGGGCTCGACTGGATCATCATCTCCTTTAGGTTCTAGAGCCTCCCTCTGATTCTCAGGAACATGGTCAACTTCAATATCCCGAGGAGGCTCTTCATCATCGATCTCCATATGAGTGCCCTTGGATCTTCTGAATGCAACATCTTCCTCAAATGTGACATCTCTACTAATCTCAATTGTCTTCTGACCTCAAATGTAGATTCTGTAGGCTTTTGATGTCTCACTATAGCCTACCAAAATTCCCTTCTTGCCAAAAGGTTCCAACTTTGTCCTCTTTTCCTTTGGTACATGAACATACACTGGACATCCAAAGATCCTCAAATGACTTACTTCAGGCTTCACTCCTGAGAATGCTTCTTCAGGAGTTATATTCTCCAAGATCTTGTGAGGACTTCTATTCTGAACATAGACAGTTGTCCTGGATGCTTCAACCCAAAGGGAGGTTTGCAAGTCTTGGTCATGAATCATGGCTTTGACTGCTTCCACAATAGACCTATTCTTTCTTTCAGCAACACTGTTCTGTTGAGGATTATAAGGAACGCTGAACTCCCTCTTAATCCCTGCTTCAATGCAATAGTTACAGAAGATAACAGAAGTGTACTCTCCTTCGTTATCGGATCTCAAGACCTTGATCCTTTTTTTGGACAAATTCTCCACCCGAGCTTTGAATTCTTTGAATCTCTCTAATATCTCCTCAGATTCTTTAGATTTCAAGAAATAAATCCAAGTCTTTCTAGAGTAGTCATCAATAAAAATAATGTAATACAAGAAACCACTTGAAGAAGCAACATACATTGGACCACATAAATCAGAATGAATAAGATCTAAAACACATCTGGATCTACTTTCACTACTATGGAATGGACCTTTTGTATTCTTACCCAAAGCGCAACCCTTGCAGGTTCCTTCAAGCTTTTGGTTGAATTTAGGAAGACCGGTGACCATCTTCTCCATAATAGGTAGAGCTCGAAAGGGAAGGTGAGCCAACCTTCGATGCCAAAGATCACACAAACTTGAAGAATCATGCACTAGAGCCTGAAGAGGATGAGTGCATAGCCTATAGAGACACCCATGTCTAACTCCAATCACCCGAGCAGTCTTGATGTTGGAGTTCTTAGCCCATATAAGAACTTTGCCTTCTGAAAATGCAACTTGGTAACCCTTGTCTTCCAAGGCTGAGATGGAAACAAGGTTTCTCTTGATGCCTGGAACAAATAGCACATCATCCAATTGCAAGGAAGCACTGGAATCCAAGTGAAGAGATGAGGTCCCGACTCCTTTCACAGAGCAATTAGCATCATCTCCAATAATGACTTGTTCGCTAGAATCTTTCTCCACCAAATTAGATAGATGCTCCCTAAATCCGGTGATGTGGCAAGAGGCACCACTATCGATCAACCAAGTGTTGATGTCGGTAGTTACATTGCTTGACAAGGCTGAATAAAATAGGTATTCACTTGAATCCTTCTGCAAAGAGACTTCATCAATATTTGCAATGGCAGCTTGCTGCCTAGGCCTGGTAGGACATTCTTTTGCAAAGTGACCATACTTGTCACATCGAAAACATTGGACCTTGGAGAGGTCCCTCTTCTTCTTAAATGCGGGGCCACCATCAATTCCTTTGTCTCTATTTCTCTTGAAATAACCTTTCTTCCCATCTTTCCCTTTCTTCTTTGAGGATTGAGTGGCAAGAACATGAATGTCTTCATTAATGGAGCTTTGCCCAATACCTCTTGCAGCCAACCTAGACTCTTCTTGAATATAGTCTGTCCTCAACCGATCAAACTTGGGAAGTTTCAATTTTGCTTTGATTCCCTGAATGTAAGACTCCCAAGATGAAGGAAGACCATTAAGAGCCAACATGGTCAAGTCCTTGCTATCAACAACATGCCCAATAGACGAGAGCTGATCTCTCAACTCGGTCATTCTCATGAAGTAGGCAATAACAAATTCTCCTTTCGCCATCTTCAAATGATGGAGTTGTTGCTTCAGTGCAAGTGCCCGGCTTGTGTTATTGATTTCGTACATCTCCTCCAAAGTTTTGAACATCTCTCTCGCAGTCCTTAACTTGGAGACAATAGGAACAATATGATCCTTTACGGAATCAACTAACATCTTTTTCGCCTTAATATCTTTCTTCTTCCATAGGGCCTTCTCTTCTTCATCCGTAGGCTCAGGAGTTGAGCTTTCATCAAATTTTGCCAATTCGCTTTCCTCCAAGGTGAGCATGATCCTGAATCTCCACGAAGTGAAATTTGATGCTCCCTCAAGCCTATCCTCAATCTTAAGACCATTCACCATCTTGACAAAGAGATAGAGGTAAACAAAGATGAGGAATAAAATAAAGAGTATCGCTGCAATGCACAAATCTGATCAAGATCTTCTTCAAACTTGGCTCTGATACCATGTTAGTTTTATATGATCAGATTAGAATGCAAAAAATTAATTCAAATTTCAACAATGACACAGCCAATACCCTGGGAAAACCCTCCAACCCGAGGGAGAAAAAACCCAGCCAATATATCTCTTATATAGTAATTATAATGAGAGCAGAAATCTACTTACAATTCAGACCCAGCACAAGGTCTCTTGAACAATGAACAACACCTCTCCTAGGTGCGAATATACAAACAATATATGTTTCTCCTTGAATCGATCTGCTGCTACAAACTTCTGATCTGCTGCTCCAATTGACCTTCTCCTTGAATGAATGCTTTTGCTTGATTGACAAATGAAGGATATCAAACAAGTATATATACATGCGTTTGAGGAAGGATGCGAGTCTTCATCAAGAAGTCAGTTTCAAGAAGGAAGTGCGACTTTTCTAGAAGGGGCGTGATTTTCCATGAAGTCGGCTTCTTGAATTAAATAATAATTATTTATTGTGACTTTAATATTTCATAATGAAGGCGCCTCTTCATTTAATAAACATTATATAAATATAAATTTAAATAGCCTTAGCTATATTTAAATTTATTTCTCAATTCGAATTTGGAAGTATACTCACGCGGCTGTCTCGACATCAACAAATGTTGCCTACCTTAGGATCACCCTAGAGAAGTTGCCAGCTCTGAGGTTGTGACCTTTCTTCTCATGCCCAAGCATTGATAGTGCCCAAATGCCTATTCAAAATGACTTTTCATTGAGACTTTGAATATTAAGGGCATCCTTGAAAGAATGGGATGAATGATAGGGCTTAGATCTACACAAGAGAAATGTGAGGAGGAGAAAACCTTGAGGACAAGGAAGTGTCCAAGCCAAAAGAGGGCTGAAGTTTGGCAAAAGGTGATTTGTGGTGGCCATGCATAGGAGAGATGGAGGCCCTTGGATTCTCACCACCATTTGCAGTGTTCTCCAAGAGTAGAAAGGTGTTGCCATTTGATCTAGGCACAAATTTTGTTGGAGAGAAATCTATGGTTTTAGTAGGTTGGAAGGGTGTTTGGAAGCAACATTTTCCTTCATAATTTTTAATTTTTTTTTATATATATTAATTGATTATATTATATTATAAATTATTTACATTGCCATCTCCAAAATTTGGAAAAAAATTGCTGTCCTTGAAATCCATCCACACCACCCCATTCCAAAACTTGTGGAGCACTAATACAGACACAAAACATGTAAAGAATGAATTCAAAGAACACATAATTCTATTTTGATTGTCACTTTGTCATAAATCATTAATTACAGTTCATATGACCCTTGAATGCTCAAAATTCAAAATTTCAAATATCATATAATCGTACAACAATCAACTACAATCTACATCTTCTTCCCTCTTCTAGTACAAGTAGTATTTGGTCTTGAACTAGAAGTTAAATTTGAATTATCCTCAAGAGTGATTCCTCAAGTATGTCATCTCCTATATTTCCATTGTTACTTCTCTCTCTAATTCAGCAAGATCTTTGTTACTAATCATTATATTTACATATTCAGCAATACAATTTGAATATGGATTGATGTCATCCAAGTTGATGGTATGATGAGACTCCTTCACCTCCACCATTTTACTTTGAAGATAAAGGTTGTATTGGATGAAAACTAGGTTATTGAGGTGCTGCTAGGTCAATGTGTTTCTTTTCTTGGTATGAATTCTCTCAAATAAGCTCCAATTGTGCACACATTTAGAAGTGCTACATATAGGATTGACTTAAAACATGGATGGCTAGCCTTTAAACACTTGAAGTTCAAGCTCCATAATCTTTCCATCACAAATCTACAAATAAAACATTACAAAATTTTAAGTGTTAAGTAAAAATTTGTATTATTATGCTAAAATTGCATTTATCAAAGAGCTGCATGGTCAAGGGACTCATTTTTAACCTGATTACTAGGTTGCTCTCCTTGGAATGCATAAAAATGAAGAAAAAAGCCTCCTATCTGTTAGTTTTATGATCAGAAATTCAATAAGCAGAAATGCAGCACATAAGACAATAAACACAACAAGATACCGTGGGAAAACCCTCCTTCTTGAGGGAGAAAAACCCAACAAATATATCGCTTATATATTGAAGTAATTACAGCAGAAATCTGCTTACAACTCAGGCACAACACAATGCAAAATTTGATACAATGAATAATAGTGCTTCTCCTAGATGCGCTAATACAAATGAATATGATACTCCTTGGATTTGATCTGCTGTAGCAAGATGATGATCTGCTGCTCAAGTGCAAACTACTTCTTGAAATGCGAATATGAATGAATGAACTTGATTATCAAACGAATGAAAGTGATCTCATATATATACAATTATGAGGAGAGGTCGCACCCTTTCATGGTGCGACCTCTCCTCATAATTAAATATTATATTATATGCAAAGTGAAGCGCCTCTTCACCAATTGACGCCTTATTAAATTAAATAGCCGATAGGCTACTCATTTAATTTAATATAAGGAAATTGGGGCTGGAAGGGAATCTCGACGTTGCTCTAACATCAACACTCCCTCTCAGCTAGGGAGAAATACTTCTAGCTAACCAATGTCATGAAATGACATTCACAATGGCTACACCCAAATGTGAAAGGAGCTCATCATGGATTCACTCAATCGTGATATCAACCATCATGGCTACTCCCATGTATGGTAAAGCATATGTGCACAAGTGCCCATCACGGAATGACTCAATGTGATGTCGTCATCTCAACATGACGTTCACCATGGCTACTCCTAGAGGGTGAACAAACACAAGTACATGAAAATCATCACAGACTCTCTCACGTGATTTTGTCATGGAGTCACTCAACATGACATCCACCATGGCTACTCCCAGAGGGTGGAAACAAAGGCTTCCACTTCAAATTTCTCTCACAGAGAAAAATGTGTTAGAGCAAATCACAGAAGATCACTGAAGCTGAGTCTTCCTCTCAGCTAGGGCTTCATTCTCCACAATACCAAGCTTGTCTCGGAAGTACACAAACTTTACTCTGGAGAGAGGCTTGGTGAGAATGTCTGGCGTCTGCTCATCAGTGCTAATATACTTCAACTGGATAGTTTTCCTCAATATCATATCTCTAATATAGTGGTATTTGATCTCAACATGTTTTGTTCTATCATGAAACACTAGATTGACAAAAAACTTCACACAACTTTGATTATCACAATGAATGGCAGTTGGCTCCAATGATTGTCCAAACAATCCTGCAAGGAGCTTGCGAAGCCACACTGCTTCTCGAGCTGCCACACACGTTGCAATGTACTCAGCCTCTACGTGCTCAATGCCACTGAAGACTGCTTCTTGCTACACTAGGAGATCATTGCAGCCCCCAAATTGAAACACCATCCAGAGGTGCTCTTCCGATCAGTAACACACCTTGCCCAATCAGAATCAGTATAACCATGCAGCTTCAAGTCCACACCAGAAGAATATCTCAAGCCATACCCAACTGTGCCACACAAGTATCTTAGGATATGCTTTGCTGCAACTAGGTGTATTTGCCTTGGTTCACACATGAACTGACTAAGTGCACTCATTGCATAGCAAATATCTGGTCTAGTATTGACTAGATACATCAATGATCCAATCAACTGCCTATACATTGTAGGATCCACCAAATCTGAACTAGCTGTAGCCTCCTTTAACTTTTGAAAATTGGTTTCCATAGGTGTAGACATGGATTTGCAATCCATCATACCAAATCTTTGCAAGATATCTATTGTATACTTCTCTTGACTTAGAATGATCTCATTAGGCTTCTGCCATACTTCTAAACCAAGGAAGTAATGCATGTACTTAAGATCCTTCATTTCAAATTCAGAAGCCAACTCCTTCTTGCATTTGGTAATGAGGTGTTCTTCTCTAGTAAGAAATAGATCATCAACATAGAGGACCAAGATCAATGCTTCGCCATCAATTACCTTGAAGTATAGGTTTGAATCAACATCATTCTTGGAGAAGCCCAAGCTCAACAAGTATTGATCAATCCTCTCATACCAAGCATGAGGAGCCTGCTTAAGGCCATACAAAGCCTTCTTCAATCTGCAAACATGAGACTCCTTCCCGTGAACTTCAAAGCTATCAGGTTGCTCAATGTATACTTCTTCAATTACACCATTTAAAAATGCTGTCTTCACGTCCATCTGGTGTAACTTCCATACTTTAGCTGCTGCAATGGCAATGATAGTCTTGATGGAGGTATAATGAGCAACTGGAGCAAAGGTTTCCTCATAGTCTATTCCCTCTTTTTGAGAGAATCCTCTAGCCACAAATCTAGCCTTGTACTTCTCAATGCTTCCATCAGCCGCATGCTTGATCTTGAAAAGCCACTTAGAAAATACAACAAATTTGCCTTCTGGTCTAGGCACATTGTCCCAAAAATTGTTCTTGAGGATAGATTGATATTCTTCAGCCATAGCATTTCTCCATACTTGCTGACTTGAAGCTTCCTCAACACTGGAAGGCTCAGATTCAATCATTTGACTCATCAATGTAACATAGCTTGAAAACTTTTGAGGTCTTTTGCTTTCTCTAAATGTTCCTCTAGGGGCTGCAAACTTTTTTGCCTCCTACATTGTTTACCTAGCCCATAGAGGTCTCTTTCGACCAATAAAAATGTCTGTAGGCCCATCAGTATGTTCCAAAGGCTCAATTGGATCATCATCTTCTTTAGAATTAGTAGCCTCCCTTTGAATCTCAAGAGTATGGTCAACTTCCATGTCTTGAGGAGACTCTTGGTCTTCATTGTCTATCTCCATGTGAGAGGCTTTAGATCTCTTGAATGCAACATCTTCTTCAAATGTAACATCCTTGCTGATCTCTATCAATTTTTGACCTGGAATGTAAATCTTGTAGGCTTTTGAAGACTCACTGTAGCCCACAAATATTCCCTTCTTGCCAGATGGTTCCAACTTTGTCCTTTTATCTTTAGGGACATGAACATACATAGGACAACTAAATATTCTCAAATGGCTGACTTCAGGCTTCACACCTGTGAAAGCTTCTTCAGGAGTCATGTTCTCCAAGATACGACGAGGGCTTCGATTCAGAACATACACAACTGTCCTAGAAGCTTCGGCCCAAAGGAAGATTTGCAAATCCTAATCATGAATCATGGCCTTAGTTGCTTCTACAATAAATTTGTTCTTCCTTTCTGCTACACCATTTTGTTGTGGATTGTAGGGAACACAAAACTCCCTCTTAATTCCTACTTCAACACAAAAGTTACGAAAGCTTCTAGAGATGTATTCTCCTCCGTTGTCAGATCTCAGAACTTTGATCCTCTTCCCGGACAAGTTCTCTACTTGAGCTTTAAATTCCTTGAATCTCTCAAGTACTTCCTCAGATTCTTTAGTCTTTAAGAAATAAATCCAAGTCTTTCTAGAGTAGTCATCAATGAAAATTACATAATACAAGAAACCACTCAAGGAAGCAACAAACATTGGACCACACAAATCATAATGAACAAGATCTAGAATGCATTTGGATCTACTTTCAGTACTATGAAAGGGTCCTTTAGTATTCTTATCCAGTGCACATCCTCGGCAAGTACCTTCATGCTCTTGGTTGAGTTTAGGAATGCCGGTGACCATCTTCTCCATGGTTGGAAGCACTCGGAAGTGAATGTGAGCAAGTCTTCTATGCCAAAGCTCACACGAACTTGATGTATCATGCAACAATGCTTGTAGTGGATGAGTGGAAAGTCTGTAGAGACATTCTTGCCGAACACCAATCACTCGGGCTGACTTGATGCTAGAGTTCTTCGACCATGCTAGAACTTTACCTTCGGAGAATGCGACTTGATATCCCTTGTTCTCCAAGGCTGAAATAGAGACAAGGTTCCGCTTGATGCCTGGTACAAATAGTACATCACTCAACTACAAGGAGATGCCGAAATCTAAGTGAAGAGTGGAGGTCCCAACACCTTTTACTGAATAACATGCATCATCTCCAATTATGACTTGAACACTTGTATCTCTCATCACCAAATTTGAAAGATGTTTTCTAAATCTAGTAATGTGATGAGAGGTGCCACTATCAATCAACCAAGTGTTGCTATCTGCTGGAACATTGCTTGATAAGGCAGAATAGAATAGAAATTCACTTGAATCCTTTTGAGAGATCTCACTCATATTTGCAATTGAAGCATGCTGTTTTGGTTTAGTTGGGCAATCCTTTGCATAGTGACAAAACTTGTCACATCTGAAGCACTGTATGTGGGAAAGATCCTTCTTCTTCTTAGATGCAAGAGCACCATCAGATCTTCTATCTTTATTCCTCTTGAAGTAGCCTTTCTTTCCTTCTCTTCCTTTCTTCTTCGAGGATTGAGCGACAAGTACATGAATCTCCTCATTGGTAGAACTTTGCCCATTACCTCTTGCTGCTAATCTCGATTCCTCTTGAATGCAATCTGCCCTCAAGCGATCAAACTTAGGTAGCTTTGATCTCGCACTAATGCCTTGGATATTTGGTTCCCAAAATTTAGGAAGACCATTAAGAGCCAACATGGCCAAATCCTTATCATGAACCATATGCCCAATGGTAGAGAGACCTGATCTCTCAATTCAATGATCTTCATGAAGAAGGACATGATGTAATCTCCTTTCACCATTTTGACATGATGAAGCCGTTGCTTCAAGGCAAGAGCTCTGCTTGTGTTATTGAACTCATACATTTCCTCCAAGGTTTTGAACATTTCTCTTGCTATCTTCAACTTGGAGATAATTGGCACAAGGTGGTCCTTCACCGAATCAACCAAAATCTTTTTCGCCTTAGTGCCATTCTTCTTCCATTATGGCTTCTCATTTTCATCAGAAGGTTCGGGAACTTTGCCCTCCACGAACTCAACAAACTCATTTTCTTCCAATGCAAGCATCACTCTAAACTTCCAAGAGGTAAAGTTGGAAGCACCTTCATGCCTATCTTCGATCTTGAGCCCATTCACCATTTTGAAGATGAGATAGATGCAAGAAGATGAGAACAAGAGTGGATGAAAGTGCTGCTTATATAAATCTGATCAGGATCTTCTTTAAACCCGCTCTGATACCATGTTAGTTTTATGATCAGAAATTCAATAAGCAGAAATGCAGCACATAAGACAATGAACACAACAAGATACCCTGGGAAAACCCTCCTTCTCGAGGGAGAAAAACCCAGCAAATATATCGATTATATATTGAAGTAATTACAGCAGAAATCTGCTTACAACTCAGGCACAACACAATGCCGAATTTGATACAATGAATAATAGCGCTTCTCCTAGATGTGCTAATACAAATGAATATGATACTCCTTGGATTCGATCTGCTGTAGCAAGATGATGATCTAATGCTCAAGTGCGAACTACTTCTTGAAATGCGAATATGAATGAATGAACTTGATTATCAAACGAATGAAAGTGATCTCATATATATACAATTATGAGGAGAAGTCGCACCCTTTCATGGTGCAAGGTTGGCCTTAAATAAATAATAAATAAGTCGGCCACCATAAAGAAGTTGGCCCCATTTAATTATTCACAATAATTAAATATTATATTATATGCAAAGTGAAATGCCTCTTCACCAATTGACGCCTTATTAAATTAAATAGCCGATAGGCTACTCATTTAATTTAATATAAGGAAATCGGGGCTGGAAGGGAATCTCGACGCTGCTCTAACATCAACACTCCCTCTCAACTAGGGAGAAATACTTCCAGCTAACCAATGTCATGAAATGACATTCACAATGGCTACACCCAAATGTGAAAGGAGCTCATCACGGATTCACTCAATCATGATATCAACCATCATGGCTACACTTTCTACACCCTTGTAGATGTTCAAGTCATTTAGAAATTATGTCTCTAAGGCTTTTGTTAGTGTCATCCTATCTATGCTTGTGGTGAGGGTTGCTGTAACCTCATCAACCTCGAACAAATCCAAAAAAGAAAAAAAATTGGGGTTTATGTAGTACCCCATGGGACATATTGGTTGGTAGAGTTGATTTGTTCATCAATGATGAATAATGCACCAAATGATTTCATATTTTCTCTTGTTTGCACCATAGTAGTTCCAAAGGGCCTCCTTGGTCCAATCAATGGCCTCATAGAGATAACCCATTGACATTTTCTCCCCATCAACCAAATACAAAATGTTGACCAAAGGATCCATAACCTAAAAATTAAACATAAATAGTTTAAATTAGAAAATTAGAAAACAGTAATATTAAACAAAAAAAAGAGTAAATAAAAAATTTCTTCTTAAACTTTAGGTTTGTTACTTACCTGGGTATTTCTTTAGTGCTCTGATTGAACACCCCATCAAACACTATCCTCATGACCTTCTCTCCTTCCACCCTTTTGGAATATGGAGAGTCCAACCCCACTTTGGTAACAAATATTTTCTTGAATGAAGGTAGCAACCCTACAATGCTTTGGAAAGTGATTAAGTTTCTGGAAAATCTTGTTACTCCTGATCACACAAGCTCCTTGCCTTTTGTGTTCGTTGTCATCAAGCTAAGTACCCACGTATAGCTGTAGATAAAATGTTTTTAGCATTTTCAACCTGTATCATCATACATCCAATCTTCATCAAGCTAAGTACCCACGTATAGCTGTAGATAAAATGTTTTTAGCATTTTCAACCTGTATCATCATACATCCAATCTTCATCAAGCTAAGTACCCACGTATAGCTGTAGATAAAATGTTTTTAGCATTTTCAACCTGTATCATCATACATCCAATCTTCCCAATGTCACTGTGCCTTTGATTGCACCTAGAGTAACGTGCTTCCATGCAAAGTCTGTTCTACCTTGCATTGCACACTGTAGATTCTAGACATTGAAAAAATAAATACAGTAGCATGCCAGCAGGTTTTTGATTGTTTTGAATTTGAATTTTGAAATACGAAAGAAAAAAGACTAGGGAAAACAAAGCAAACTGTCCAAATGCATTCCAATTGTCAATAAATCCTTAAAATTGCAGTCTCAATCATTCAACAATCTATTCATGCTGCCAAGATCCTAATTGCTGAAGATGAAAATGAGAGAAAAAAAGAAGAAAAACTGAGATTTTTAAAAAGGGTTTATGAACTTTTCCTTTGACATACAAGTTTCTTATGGATTAACTGAGTCCAAGTGTAAATTGCCTGTTGCTCGTGAGTTTCTACAGCAGACTTGACTTGAGAGTTGCAGGCAAGTAACTTGTGTGCTGCAGAAGCTTGCAAGCACCTGTGATTTTGACAATTACTTGTGGAGTTTAGAATTATAGCCCATGGTAGAAGTTTGTGCTAATAAACTATATGGCAATGTGTTATATGTAATAGTCAATACTAAAATTCTGAAATATATATTTTAATTTATTTTATATATTTTTCTATCTCTGAATATTGCTGTACTATGACATTTAAAATGGCATTCCAGGCCCAGTCCCCATCACCCACACTCAATATGTTTCTTATCTCCTAGTGATTATGATGATATTTTTATAGTGAATGCATACATGCATGACACATACACAATGAACACCTAGAGAAAGGAATGCAGTAGAAAGAGAAATCCAACCTAAACTAGTCATTTGAGAAAGCTCCCATAGTAATCTAGTTCTTGTTTCAACTCCCAGCCCTTGTTTAGATTTCACCTCTTTGTACAATGATGAAGAGGACCAAGATGAAGTACATTCTCCTTTGTACTTCCAGGCCCTTTCTCTGTGTCTTTTTTCTTATTGTGGAATGATAAAGAATTCTTGATCTATTTTCAGTAAAAATGTATATAAATTTATTTCATTTAGAGATGTCTACACAATGTTAGTGGGTTGAGAATATATCATGGCCTACGATCTTGCTACTGTCCAATGAAAAGTTATGTCCTTTTGAATGCCATTATCCTTGTGTGCATCATTGTTATTAATATTTTCTATTTTATCTTGTTGATTATAATGATTAATTTTTAGGTATAGACTTATAGTGCATGCCTTTCTTTCTTGAGATCTTAAAACATTAAGCTTGGCAAAGATGATGTTTCCTCTTGCCTTCTTTATGATGTAAATCTTAGAATAGAATGTTATCATCCTTGTGTGCATCATTCTTATTAATATTTTCCATTTTATTGTGTTGATTAGAATGATTAAGTTTTAGGTATAGACTTATAGTGCATGCCTTTCCTTCTTGAGATCTTAAACCATGAAGCATGGCAGAGATGATGTTTCCTCTTGCCTTCTTTATGATGTAAATCTTAGAATAGAGAAGATCACACCTCGTTGAATTAAATACAAATGGTAAAAGAATTTTCCATTTAAATATATTCTTGGAATGTCTTAAGCAAGCATCACATCTAGCATACTTCTAGAAATGTCTATATGACTTGAGGATTTTTGTACGTAATTTTACTGTTTATAAATTGTAGATGAGGATAAGGTGATGGTGCTTTTCTCACTTGAGGGGAGTTGTTTGGTCAATGATAAGGTGTTTATTAGAGTACTCCTTAATTTTTAATAACTGTTTTGAAGGTAGTGATAGGACCATAGCAAAGTTGGTGACTCGCCAGTACTTGCCAAAAAGTTTTGATGGTCAGTTTTTCTAGAGTTAATTCATAGAGTTTTCTGGCTAGTTTTTGACAATTTTCAGTCAGTACTTGCTGTGTACTTGGCAAGTTTGAGCCCTTGACTTGCACTGTGTGTCAAAAATGTGGATTGAACACTACAAATCCATTTTTTGGATTTATCAGCATTGTTTTTTGCCTTATAAAAAATTATGAAAATGGTGTGTGTCATGAAGGTTTGTGTGGTTTTGAAGGTCTTCATTTGGGCTTGGTTTCAGGGGCTCCTCTCCCAAACCTGCATGAGGGGGGCTGCCCCTTAACCCCACTAGGGGTGCTGCCCTCGACCCTGCTGGGTTGTTGCCTCCAATCCCCCACCAAACTCATTTGATACATTTTGTAGCTGTATTTTGCATAATTTATTTTTTTAAGTTGCCAAGTTTTGCTGAGTCAAATTTTTTTGGTTTGCCAAGTCCAAGTCAAGTCCGAGCGCAAACTATGAATAGGACAATGTTGTACCTCAGTTTTCGAAGAACATTATAGGATAATTATTTTCTGTTTGTCTTATATTTTAGTGATAGTGTCGTTGTTCATCATTTCATTAATATACATAATATTCTTATTTTCCATCATTTTCTCATAAGACTTATTTTCTAATATTGAATCATTATTGATGAGCATGGTTGTCTTTCCCATTCTCAAGTCATGACTATTTCACTGTAGTTTTATGGATTTTTATTTTTATTTCGCTGAAGTTGTCATTCCTTAGTTATTGAACATTAGATTTCCACAATCCATGAGATAAACTTACAAGAGCTTCTGGAGAAAACTGTGATACATTTAAGTTTCAAAACGTTCTAGATCACACTCCATGATCCTTTGTCAGGATAAAGAGACAAAATCACTTTCCTGGTGAAGGATCACAGAGTGTGATTTAAAATGTTATGAAATTTAATGCTGTTTTCTCCAGAAACTTTTATTACTGAATCGATAATTCTCCTTAAAATAGTTACTGTAATAATTTGTCTTGAACACGATTTGATCGATTCATGGACATTTGCCACTTTTCATTCAGGAGTTTTATTCATTTATTGCCATTCAATTAATCTTTGCCTTTGAAATAGTAAGTATGAATCGATTTTGACTCTCTGCTTCATGAGTTTGAGTCTGGTTATATTGCTTTTAACCTTACATGTTTTCTACTTTGAAAAGACATGAATGTAATATTATGTGGTCAATCCTAAAACAAAGAACTAGGATTATTGTTTCCTTCTTTGTGGCTCAGGATTGCGCTCTCTTTGTTTAGAATGCACTTCAGATCTTCTAACATCTGGGGTTCATCCTCATCTCCATGTTTTTGTATTCTGCTGGGAAATTGTGAAGGCATAGGTTGCTGAAATGCTATATAATTTGACAGAGAAGGCTGACTCTAATAATTTTATTATACATAACTGATGTTTCATTCCCTGTAATTTTCTGTGTACTGGCAGAATAGAAGCTGCCCTTCCCTTTGTTATTTATCCATTTTTTACTGCAATGGATCTATTCGCAATCTACCAGGGGCTCAAATATGTCCATCTTCCAACATTAAATAAAGTAAGGTTATTAACTATGCTCTGAAAATGTTACTTCTAATTTACATTCATCATGCTTGTGCAGTATTGATTTTAGGAAGTATCTTAAGTCAAATTAAGGCTTTTTAGGGAAGGGACATTCAGTTCATTTCTCATCTTGCACATAAGTGCACATCACAAGTTTACTGGTTTGAAAAGTGGACTTCAATGCAGGCCAGGATTGAGATAATAGTGGATAAATGGATTCATTCGAGGACTGTACCATCTACTGGAGAAGTGAGCAATGTGGAAGGAATACAATTTTTTCATCCTTCAGGTTAATCTATTTGATAAATCCATTTTATCTATCGTTTAATTTCTGCATAGAAGATATAATGTTGAAATGCGAAGGCATCCTCATGTTTTACATTTTTAATCAGATATTGGCTGGAAGTCTGTGTTGTTTTGTACTGAATTAGGAATGAGTATATGGTGGTTATTGAGCTTACAGATGACTTCTAAGATTGGATTCAGGCAGCAGGATTTGGCCACTTAGAATTGGATTCATAAATGCTAAGGAACAAAGGGCAGAGATTATGGGATCTGTTCTGCAATCCATGAAGAATGAAGATAGCTACTTTCTCTCTATGGAGTCTGGACATGGTTTCCCATGGAAGCCACAGGTTACTGTTTACAGAAGCTTACTGTCATTTTCTTCTAAATGATGGAATATTCTGTTTTATTGCACTTTGGAGATTTTTCCAATTTTTCTTTACACAAATTGCAGTTGCGGTTGCTGATGTGTCTGCATAAAAAGGCAGCTGCAGCAGATATTGTTATGGGTGTGCTCCAGGTACGGAATAGGAGTTTAGCTTCCATCCTGTCCAAATGCTTCTAGATTTCATTGAAAGAAGATTAAGTGTATTTAGCAATTGACTGTATATCTTACTTTCATGTGTGGATGTTTAGGAACAATTGTAACTAATAGCTGATTAGAATAATAGGCACGGGTTAGGGTTAGTGCCTCTAGAAATTGAAGGTTGTGTATGCTTTTTCCATTGTAGCTTAATTGAAATTTAAATGGCTCCGATGTGCCTCAGAATCGCATGTACTCGACCACTGTACAACAATGATACTCACCAGCATCAAATTTTCTATCTCCATCTTATACAAAAAAGGCTGGATATATAATGGCCAGCATTAAAATATCATATCTTTTTAATGATTATATCCAGGAACCAAAGGATGTCCTCTACCGAATTTATCATCTAGACCTGGTTTTTCTGGGGTTTATACTACTTTTATAAATCTTTCCTTGACTTTTGGAGGCCCTAGATTTTATAATCAGAGCTGTTAAAATTAATATAATCTCCTAAAAGAACCCTTACTACTACTGACTAATAATTTTTTCCATTAACTCATTCTGTGTTGAAACTCCAAATATGAATGGCATGGTAGCATTATTTTGAAAATACAGGACAACCAAAAATTTAAAAAACATATTGTTTAAGAAAAGTTAGAGAAATTGTTTGACAAGAACTATATGCGACTTCACTGAGTAAATAGCAATTGTCAACATTGTGAGTTATATCAACTAAATATTCTTTGGCATGCACAATGTAGAGCTGTGGCTATTGACCAATAAATCAAGGGCAGGCATGACAAATGTTGCTGTGGTCTTTCAAGTCTCTAGATCATCAGATGTTTGTAAGGATTAGAATGGTTGTGAAATAGCTTTAAGCCTTTAGGCCTTTAGGATAACAGTTTAGAAGTTAAATTATAGAACAAGATTTAAAACAGGCAAGGACATGATGCCAATATTGGTGTGTGCAAGAAAAACCCTTCCTTTAGGAGACAAGACTAAGAATTTAAGTTAATGAAGGAAATATATGAAAATGCAATCTAATTTTTCTTCATTTGATTTATTTGGCCGCTATGCTTATATCTTGTTGTTCCAACTTCCAAGCGTTGGAAATCAGCACTGAAAAAGTTGGAAACATAGTTTTCAGAAATAGGGACAAATAAGGTTTGAGTTAGGTTGGAACTCTTTATCCTTGTGTACAAAACATGGAAATGGCAGGAAATAAGATAGAGAACAGAAAAGGTTCTGAAATTTAAAAAGAAAAAACAGTTCCATTCACACATAAGAGAAGCAAAATTAGATGACATTTCAAATATAAATGGGATGAAATGTTTAATGAAAATGATGAACATTGAAAAATTAGGTCAAGAATATAAATATCATTTCTTCATTTGCACTGTGTCATGATTCATAAAACAATATTTGTGACGATGATAATGTCAATACGTATAATCTCAGTTACTGGTTCCGGTTTGGGTTTGAGGGTTCAGTTCACGGGTTCGGTCAAAAAAAGTTTTTGGGGTTGGGGATTTGTCCATACATAAACATATAGAAATCAGAAATATATAAGCTCAAAATATTACACATAGCATCATATATTGTATAATAAACAAAACCACCATAAAAATATTAGAATGTCAATTAGTCAAACTCAAATTATATGATATATATATTATATATTAAAATTAACTACATTGCTGCATTCCTCCTTCTAAGTAAGCATCAAGTAACATTAGGGAAGATTGTCCAATTGGATGATGATATTATAGATGAAGACTTTGTAGGCAAACTTGGAAACTTGGACTTGGAGAGTACCTGGAAAATTGCCCCAACGGGGTTGAGGGGCAGCACCCCTTTCAGGGGTTGAGGGGCAGTGCCCCTCGTGGGGGTGTGGGGGCAGTGCCCCTCGTGGGGGTGTGGGTGCAACGAACCATACAAACTTTCGTGGCGTACAACATTTTTCATTCACAATAAGACCCAAATTGAGACTATCAAAGCGACACAAACCTTCATGGCGTACATCGGTTTGCATTCACAATAAGACCCAAATTAAGACCATCAAAGCTACACAAACCTTCATGGCATACATCATTTTGCATTCACAATAAGACCCAAATTAAGACCATCAAACCTACACAAACCTTCATGGCACACATCTTTTAGGATTTGGGGGGTGAATGACACTTTTAAAAGTAAAAACAAGTCAATTTTTTAAAAAATAAATAAATTGAAAAGGGTAAAATTCGCTTGTTTTCTGCAAAATCCAAGCAAATTCCCCTTGGGTTCGCCTAGGTTCAGCATGGTTGGACCCACAATCTATGGGTTGGATCCTGTTTGAACCCACAAGGGATCAAACTAGGACTTGGGGCTTGGGGCCAATGAACTGGTAACATAGCGTATAATCTATGTCACAAGGTTAGCCGAATTTCATGTATGAAGTTCGAAATTCGGCAAATCCCAATAAAATCTAAAAGATTCATTCTAATTCACCCTAAAATTCATACAAAACAAGGCTAGGGCTTTTTTAATTAAAATATATTCGGCTGTTTGGTACACGAGGAAGAGGCAAGAATCTTGAGTGGAAATGAAGAAACCTACACTAATTTTGGAAATAATGCTCTCTCAATATGTTGAGGTCATCGACCTCCTCTCCCGTATTGGTAGGCGTAGTGTTGGGTTGTGCAAACAAAAGTCGTGAATGAAAATGGAAGGCCGCTTTCTTCAAAAAATTGTTGTCTATAGGAAAATTATCTCCACTGCTTATTATCATATTCCCACACAGAGAATAAAAGACAAACAAGGTAAAATTTAAATTATAATATATTTATTATTTAATATATAAAATTTAACAGATTTATTATTTAATAATTTATATATTAACAAATTAAAATTAAAATTTTCAACATATCTATATTATTATTTTTTAAAATTTATTATAATGTATTCAAAATTTAGTATAATATTGTTTTATTTTTAATAATCTTAATTTAATAAATGTAAAATATTTCTGTTAATATTTAAATTAATATAATATTATTTTGTTTTAATAAATAATGAATTTGATCATTTTATTTCAAATCTATTTTATTTTATAATATATATTATAATTTAATTTCCAATCTATTTAGCAATGTTGGACAATTTAATGAATTTATTATTTATATATATTTTTAAATATCACGATTTTTTTTTATTTATTTTTCTTTGCCGAACTTCATTCGAATTTTATTGTTGCTGAACACGAACAGGAACTCGAACCTTGTGGCATAGCATATAGTGACAGATTAAAAAAATAATATTAATTGACAGGTTTAAAATGGCTACATGAAAATGTAAGAAGGCACAAGGTATTCTATCCTCTTCTTTGTGTAGAGTCCCAGCTACATGGTTGCTGTTGGGTACATCAAAACATAATCATCATTATCTAGAGTAATGTCTTATGCCTTATATTTTGGTAAAGATTAAACAATTCATCCTTTCCAGCCTTTTGAGTTCATTGGTGATGTTCCCTTTGTATGCTACATCTGCATCAAAAAGAATCCATATCTCTCCAAATTAGATATTTTCTTTTGTAGAAGTTTCAACTTTCAAGTTACTGTGTATGGTCTATACTTTCTATCCTGATTGCAGATAGCCTTTTTGTGCTTGCCTAGTGGATAAAGGAGTATGTACTCAAAACCTCTCACAAATAGAGAAGCTGACAACATAGGGCACTATTTGAATAGCCAACCGCTAAATCTCTAGAGCTTGATTGCTATGTATCATTTACCAACAAATTGAACATTTTGAGCCAACGAGTAAGGTACCCTCTCTTGCAATGGTGTATCAAATTGGTTCTTGAACAGAGCAAATAATTATATTTGATGTAACAGGATTGACTCTTTTAGAGGATAAATTTTTGTAAAATAACCTACTTGAATAATTTTTGTTGTCTTGATTCATTTTTATGGAACAGCCTGATCATTTTGGGCTCAAGTTTGCTGCTACATTCAGTAAAGAGATATAATATAAATCATATTGAGTGGATAAATATTTGTGATCTTGTTGAAATTGTTTCTTATGACCTGATCCATAAATTGCATTTTGATTACCCTCTTATCATATTGGCTATTTTTTTACTAGCCTCTCACAATAAAAGGGAAAGTGTGTCAAAGTGTTCAATAGCATCCACTACAAGTTTGTGAAGGCTATCAATTAATTCTCGATCCTTATAGTGGTCATCATCAAGCCCAAGTTTTTGAATCTTTTTTTCAGCCCGTGTTTAAGATTCAATCCACCTCTCCCATATGTTAATAATAGAGTTAAAATTTGCTTCTTTATTTACAATTATCATGCAGTTGTCCATTATAACTGAATAAAATGAGAGGCATATGCTGTCCATATTAGTTGAAATTCTGAGACCAATATTCATGAAATAATGGTACCTGCAATTTCAATTTGATTATGTATAGTTGGAGGCCTAGTTCCCTTGTTGAGGCATATTGAACTTGCTTACAATAGAAAAACATGAAAACTTACTCCAATTTTATGTTTTCCTTTTCTTTTTTTATAAGTTGAAGGTAAGATACTATGAATATCTAGTTTCATGGAGAAGCTATGTTTTTAGCTCTTGACGTATGTAGGGAAGGAAAAATAACCTTTCATAGACACTATTGATTGTTTGTTCACAAGTGTTGGGGACAAACTTGAGACTGTTAGAGTCCCCTTGAAAGATGGAGCAAGACAAAGAAGAGCACGGGAAGTGGTGGTTTGTCTCATGAAATGAGACTTCATTGAGAGTGATATTTTTTTATTGAGTTGTAGGTGAGCTTGGATGGAGGAGGGATCCAATCATGTAGAGATTACAACACTGTACACCTACTTAGTGATTCAATTTATAGGTTGAACCTTCAACTTGTGTGCTTCCTTTAAATGATATCTTTTTTTGCTACGTAAGGATAAGATTTATATTATATGATAAAAAATTTACATCCTTTTGCAATGCAGATATTCCAAAATGCAGTGGGTTACCGTCATAGTCTAGAACCATCCTATACCAGCCTCCCGACCAAAAAAACTACCAAACTATAGCTTTTGTAGACCAACTAAACACTTAGCATGCCAAACTAAGAAACCCTTGATAGCATATAGACTGGGCCTGACTATGACCGACCAACTGTATATGCTATACAAACGAATTTACAATATTATAGTTTATAAGGACTCCCAACACTAGCAGACATATCAGAGAAACTCGTGGGCTGGTGCAAAAGACCTGAATTCTAGAACCCAGCTGACGCCACACACGGGAATGATTTGCAACGCTTTCTTTAGATAGTTGACCCCCACAACAACCAATTGTTTGTGCTATGTAAGAGCCATTCCTTTGAAATCCAGTAGGAAGGGATAGTATTTAACCACCTCCCTAGGAATTTGCAGAAGTGCCAGGTCGTGCGGACGGGGAGCGCCTACCCCGGAAGTAGCAGCATACATTATCTCCTCTAAACCCACTAACAAGTCATCCTTGAAGGGCTTTCACACTAATACTTCAGCCTTGGCTTTTGCCATACGAATATCTAACAGAATTGCCAGGAACCTCGACACGATTTAGGTGTTGACACAATAAGTCTCCTTATTCTCCAGAAACCCTTTCCCAATATTATTTTTACCCCCACCACGGTGAGATAGTCGATGTTGAGAAGAATGTGTTTCAACCACTAGTCTGTGACCACCCTACGAAAGGCCATCTGCCTCATCACACTGTCGAGCCGGATTGGAGTGTCCACATTGATGCTCATTAGAGTTTTGACAAACATCTGCACTATAAACATTGAGCGTTCAATCATTGAAGACCCCTACTGCACTTAAGCTTCTAAAGTGGGCTTGATAGAAATAACCACCATAGAATCGACTAACTTTAGCGTCGTGGATTGATTTAATGCCGAGGGAAACGCTTATGTCTTTTCAATTCATAATTAGACTGTACATGATTGTGTGGGCCAAGTGGATGGCCAGCCTGTAATCTATGTTATATCTCCACCATGATCTTGGGAGGCACGAAATATGAAGGCCAAACACATGTGAAAAGACTTGTGAACACATAACTTATCTGCCGTAACAACGCCCTTCACATTAATTTTGTGATGCTTTGATTTGAAAATACTAGCGCATAGATAATGGCAGCGAATAATAATCATTTTACTTATACGATGCCAACACCAAATCCGCCTATGAGTCATGATTGATGTGGCTGCCATGTGAGCAGCGGTGACATCAGTAAGTGCCAACTCAAGCCCGCCAAAATTTGAATTCCGTTTGATCCAGAATAGTCTGCATTTGTAGCTTTGAATTTGTTACCATCCCTAGCATTGAGTTAGACACTTCCTCGAGCATCCACGACGACGACTCCCATTGGTGAACAAAAGGCAAAGCTTTCCACAACTATGTTTGTGGAAAGCGATGGCGGAATCTAACGATATCTATGTAACTTGGCAGGGACTATCGAAATGGCCGTGACCATGTGCCACCATTGCAGGGAAAACCATATTGCACCTTCAGACCCCAATAATAGACTTTCCACAACATTGTGTGGAAAGTCGCCCGCCCAACCACCTACTCCTTTAAATGATGATTTTGTAAAGGAAACTCCTCCCTGTTTGTTTAGGAATGCCAATGCTTTCATATACATTTTGAGGATATTCCTCCCTCTTTTTTGTGGGATGCTAATACTTTCATATACATTTTAGAATATCCCTTTGGAGATGCGTCTCTTCAATGCAATCATTGTACCTACTAATTTATATGGCTCAAAGGTCTAGGGTCCCTAGTCTAGGGCTTCTTGATTGTTTACATGTTGAGAGTAGAAATGACCATGCTTTAATGTTTGATCTTGTTGAGATGTGAATCTTTGACACAATCATTAAACCTTATCATTTATATGGGTTGGACATTTGGAGCCTCAACTTAGGTTTTCCCATTTGGTTGCTATTGATGCCTATATTTTTCATTCAAAACAACTAGCACCACACAAGGCATCAAGCATGGAAAGCCTATACATACATGAACAATTTGTAAGACAATCTTTGAGATTACAAGGTTGATCCCTTATCTACTCTAGCTTAAGCTTAATTTGACAAAGGAAAAGGGAAGAAATGCAGAAAGCAAATAATTGAAATTAAATTAGGTAATGTGCTAGAACACATATTTCTTTTCTTATTTCTCACAAAGCTTTTTAAAACACTAAATAATAGTCTACAAAAATGGAAGTTAAAGCATGATATATAAAAACAATAGACAATTTAACCATTAACTATTTCAAGAATTAGGATTGCAAGGATCTCAACTTCCTATATTGAATATTTCAAAATGAGTGTGTATAGTTACATGCATATATAAAGCTAGATGTCTCTGGACACATACACAAAGGTTCCTCTAGAGCTTAAGAACAAAGAAACCTAGAGATTAAAATACATGCAAGGCTCATTGAGCTCATGTACAAAACAAAATATCCCTTTAAATTGAGCACAATGCTTCTTATTTATAGAAAACCCATAATAGACTAACAAAATTTCCCTTCAAAAATAGCTATGGAACAAAGCCTATGTCGGTAAAGGAAAATCCCCTTAGTTGGCATGGAAAAATGAAAGAGGTAGGGCATGATCCTGTATGATCTAGTTTGCAATTGCTTAAAGTGGTTAGGCTGGCATGTGAAAGCTTGGGGCATGCCAAACCACTTGATAATTGTTTCTAAATCTTTCTTAGAATGTTCTTGTGTTAAAAATGCTTATTAGGCCCTCACACTTGAGAGCATTTGATATGTTTGCTTTATCTATTGCGGGCTGTTGGATTTATGTTGACATGGCAAGATAGATGATTGCTACTTCTGAAAGAAAGTCCCTCACTCTTTTCGCCTGAATTCTCAAGAGTTTTGACACTTGGCAAGCTGGGTCCCTATGGCCAATAGTTGTTACCAAAAATTTGTGGGCCCCATTGTTGATGTAGACATTTTTGATGCTGAATGAAAAACAAAGGAATTATATGTTGGAAATATTGTCATTGATGTCAAAGGCACTCAATGCAGATTGTTGGAAATATTGTTATTGATATCAAACTAGTGTAAATAAGAAAGCAAGTGTGTTAGACAAAAATAATATATGTATGTTAATGAGATATCATATGAGTAACAAGCAAATCTAGTGCACAAAAATATTACATATAAGGCAGATATCTAGTGCACATACAATAGCAAATTGGTGATCAGAAAGAATATCTAGAAAGTGAGAAGATTCAAGAGGATCTCTATCATATACATCGAAACTTCTATGTTGCATAGAATCCCTGAAAGATCAGTTTTGTTTTTAACAGAGATACGTCGAGAAAGCTTGAATATTCATGAACAGATCTGGAAAGTAAAGAATTAAATAAACAAATTGTTTTTGCTCTAAACAAAAATTAAATACCTTTAAGGCAATCAGCATCGATCGCTATGCAGCAACAAGACAAATCAGAAGAAGACGAAATAAGAAAAAGACAAAAATTAAAAGGCAACGAATATAGCATAAGACAAAAAAAAAAGCACATAAGTTTAAAGAGGCAGCGATTGATAAGGAGTCATGAATAAGACAAAATTAGAATAAAACAAAAATGAATAGAGACAAAAATTAAGGGAACAGCGATGACTTTTTAAAATGCTGATTACTAATAATTTGTGAAGGGTGCGATTAAAAGAAATGACATGTCTTGTTCTTGAAGTGATGTGATTCTTCTTAAAACAATGCCACTTCAGATTTTTCAAAAGCAAAAATTAATTATGGAAGATACGATTTCAAATCAATAAAAAATTAATTAATACATTAAAGTGGTGCGATCTATATTCAGATAAAAGGTCTTTCAAAACAGAAATAAAGGCAATCAATTAATATTAAAAGTCAGATCTTTTGAAACTAAGCGATGCGATTAAATCAAGGGACATGTTGCTTTTAAGAGTTGCAACCCTTGATGATTGAAGATTGATATAAAAGTAAGGTTCAATTCAGAATTGCAAGAGTAGTGTGAGGAAAAGAATGGTGATGTGAAATCAAAACAAAAGATTATATTTCTTGCGTGGGCATTGAAGTGACAACATACATCACAAAGAAAGGATTGGAGTGAAGTAAAAAGCAGAATTAAAATTTTCAGTTTATCATAAGAGGTTGGTGCCTCTTTTTAGCCAAGGTTGGTGCCTTGGAAGAGGGAGTTGGTGCTCCTTGTAGGTTGATGCCTACAAAAATGGATAGAGGTTGGTGCCTACAATCATTGTAAACTTATATAAATATAAAGTACATTATTTGTACCATGGCTTTCTCTCGTAAGGGTTTCCACGTAAAATCTTGGTGTCAACTTGTTCTTATTGTTATATTCTTGCATAGTTGTTATTGTGATTGATAAAGTTTTAAATTGGTAAAAGTTGAGTCGTACTAATTCATCCCCCCCCTCTTAGTATAAGTGTGTGCTCATCATTGTAGCCCCTAGATAAACGACTCGCCTTGATTGATACACAATAAGTGGTTGAGGCTTCTATGCATTGAGGAAATTTGTGCATCGGTTGTTGAGCCATTATGTACACAAGGAAAAATTTGTAGGCTCACCATTATTGAGTTTTCAATATGTCAAGACATTGCCTAAAGAACTTCCCATTGTTAGACTTCAAAATCCCATGCGTTGTTAGATTAAAGATGATGTGGCTAATTCGATGCACATACTATTCCAAGCCTCCAAAGGCATCCAAAACACTTACTAGTTTGTAGTAAACCAGTGTTCCACGGGGACGTGTCCCCCCGGAAAAACCACCCGTTTCCGAGACGGGGAGACGCCTAGGAAACGTCCCTCCGCCGTCCCCCCGTTTCCCAGCCGTCCCCCCGAAGTCTCCTCCTGAGAGACTCCAGGGAAACTTCAGGGAAACTTTTGGGAGACTTTTGGGAAACTTTCAGACGTCCTCTCCACCCAAGGAAACTCCAGGGAAACTTTTGGGAGACTCCAAGGAAACTTCAAGGAGACTCCGGGGAAACTTCTGGGAGACTTCCAAAGGCATCAGGCCATTAGCCTGGAGCCCTTTACTATTAGTATTTACCATTTCGTACTCTGTTTTTGAAGTTTGAAGTTTGCACATTGATGATACAATGATACTTGATTGTAATTATGATTCATGAATCATGATTATGAAACTCAAATTATGAAACATCTAGTTCTTGTTGCATTTTCTAATGTCTATATTTTCATTTTGATTTTCAATGTTCAGTGGTTCACTAGTTCAATGAAATGATATATCATTGCAATGTGTTATTGTGTTTAAACTTTTAAGTTTTTAAGTTTTGTTTCAATGTGTTAACTTTACTTATTCATTAGGCTTCTATAGTTATATAATTATATTGTTATACATCTTTTTATAACTAATTTTTCAAGTACTATATGTATTTCAATGCCACCCCCCCGCCACCCCCTCGCCGCCGTCCCCCTACCGTCCCCAAATTTAGGCCCCCCGTCTCCCATCTCGGAAACGCGTCCCCCTGTCCCCGTCCCCGAAACTCTGTGGAACTATGTAGTAAACCAACAAAACTACTTAGGCAAAGAGGAATTTTTGCCAAGCCACAAGCAAGAAATAGTAGAATACACCAAGGCAAAAGGATTGTGCCATTGCAATCAAAATTCACTTTAGTTATTGTTACCTGATTTTTCATAGCACAAAAAAAAAGAGAGAAAAGAGAGAAGAGAAAATATTTTTTGTGAAATCAGCAAGCATTACTAACTTCAAGAAAGTCAAAGTCAAAGGATAAGGATTGCAAAATATCTTATCCATAGATGATAAGGATTACTAATATCTTATCCATAGAGGATAAGAATGACAACACTGTTGGCGTTTCAAATCACACCTCTGGTATGCGGTTTGGAAACAGACAACTATGTGTAGTAACCTGCTCTTCAAATTCGGAGGGGAAGCTCCCTCACATGTTGATTATGCTAAAGAAAGTAAATTAAAACTAATTTGCCTATCTTTTTGTTCTGTTAAGAGCACAAGGTTATAAAACTCAAGCGTCGTAGCTGAGGTTTTCTCTTTTGGAAGTTCAACTATGACTAAGCCTACTCTAATGACGTTTCTAACTACTCAAGTAAATGCAGAGCATGAGAGTTAGAAATGAACAAGGTATGATTCTCTAACATAAATACTTAAATAAATTTTTCTCTCAACGCACATCTACTTACTTTCAATGCAAGCTGAGATAAAGATCATATAAGCATAACACATAAGACAAAAATCTGGGACATTATATTAGGGCAACAAAGCCGGCACAAGACTTTATTTTCTCAAATCTCAAGAACAAAAGATTGCACCTCTGGGACAACAAGCTGTAGCAAAACAGGCATGCAACATGCGATCAAAACCAGATTAACACTTAACACAAGATCGAATAGAAACTGAATAGCAATCTTGAAGGCTGAAATAAGCTCATCAATTTCACTATCACAATCTAAGTTCTGAACAACACTAAATAACAATGAGAAGGCACTAAGAGGCACAACGTCTTGTTATCACTAGCATGGTTAAAGAAAAATGAGCAAAGGCTGCTCTTATTTATAACTAAGCAGAGGAGTAGGGAACCCTAAAATTTCCTTGCTTTTACAACTAAGACTTGCCAACTCGCAAGCTTTATTTCTAAACCTAAAACAAGATAAGCATCTAACACCTAAGAAAGCATGAAAAATAGGAAATGCCAACTTATTACAACTTGATATCCTTCTTCTTCAAAGAATGGATAAGAATTGAGATGAGAATAGAAAGAAAGTTGAAAGAAAGCTTCTAGAAGATTGCTGCTTTAAATCTCGATCACATCGGCCAAAAAACTGATTTGTTTCCTGATTTTGAGTGGAGAGCGTTGCTGAAAATAGAATGTTGATCTATCTTGAAAAAACAACTTCTCCAAAAAAAGCTGGGCCTTGGGTTTTGTAGAAAATCACGTTCCGGAGAAACCTAGATGCTTAGAAATTGAAAAAGCTAAATCCATCCTGAAAAAGCGGCCAAAACGCAGTTTCTAGAAGAGGGAAAAATTTCTCAATGTTTACGAGGATGAAAAAGTAGAGAGACCCATTTGATCAGAAATGGAAAAAGTTGAGTGGCTGTTTTGGAAAAGCAATGCCCTAGAAGTTTGGAGCATGAAAAAGCGTTCCTCCTTGCTCACTGATCTCGGAAACACGAAGAACACCAAAAAAACATGTCGTTTAGGTCTTCAAATCTTCGTTGAGGAAAAATAGAAAATCTTCTTGCTCTGGACTCCAACCTGCAAAAATGAATAATGAAAGACAAAATCTCTCTTAAATAAGTTGAGGTTGAGAAAAAATTGCTTTCTTTTTGTTTTAAAGCTTTCGGAGTCTATCCCGAGTAGGTTCATTGAATGTAGACGTTGTTTGAATGCTGAATGATAAAAACTTGGAAAAATGACTAAGGCACTGAACCTTGGGCGCCATTCTCCTCTCGGGGCGCTTTTCCTCTCCATACTTAACCATTTTTTCAACATTTTCAAAATTTTTGCTTGATTTTGACCTCCATTTGATCCTCGATCCTGGGAGTTTGGTGACTCCTATGAACTGGCAGATGATCTAACCGCGGAGCTGGAGTAAATCTGATGAAGTTTGTTTGGAGACAACTTTTGGTAGAAACTTCATTTTGACCTTCAAAATGATAGGGGCCTATTTCCTCCAGGGGCGCTCATCTTCTTCAGTGTTAGCCATTTTTGTGGTTATCAAGTTCTTGCTTGTTTTCTAATCTTTTGAAGAATTCTCGATTCTGGGAGCTAAACTAATCAGATTGGCTGGCTGACTGCTCCGTTGGATAGCTTGGCAGAATTTGACGAGATGATCCTGGAGACTGCAATTGCTGAAACTGCCATTTGAGGCCTCAAAACCCTAGGTGCCTATCTTCTCTAGGGGCGCCCATGTTCACCAGACAACCATTTTCACGTTTTGAGGTTTCAAGCTTATCTCCTCTTTCAGATGATCTGGAGCTTTGATAGACTGATGGCTGGACTTGTCGGATAGCTTGAAGAATTTCGAGAGGGGTCTTCTGGGAGTTACATCTGCAGAAAAGTTGATTTGAGGCATCAAAAACTTGGGCGCCCCTGGCTAGCTGGGGCGCTCTACTTCACCAAAGTTAGAATATTTTTGACATTTTCCGTGATATGCATTCTGCTTCTTGGTTGAGACCTCTTTGATCAATCTCAAATTCTGGATGATTGATTCGTCAGATGATTGAGCCGATAGACTCACTGCGGAGTTAAGAAGAATCTGAACAACATTGCTTGGGAGCACAAACCCTAACTCCATCATCTGATGCCCTGAAAAGGTGGGTGCTTATTTCTTCCAAGGGCGCCCATGGCTAGCAGTGTTGGCCAAAATTTTGCCATTTTCAACTTTTACAACTTCTTTCCTCCTTTCTTCATTCTGTGTACACGTCCAGTGTTTGAATGTTTGCATCTAACACTTGACAGTTGACTGGTCTCCATTAATGGCTTCAGAGTTCCCAAAATGCTTTCTGAAATTGAAAAAGCAGAATAGACCCACTAGGGCAAAACTGACCAGTTTGAGATTCTGACTGCACCAGCCTGATGAGGAAGTATTTTGAGCCAATCAAAATCAATTTCAACCCTAGAAGCCAAACTTGCTATTTTTAGAAAAATTTGCCGGTATCCATTTCAAAAGAAATCTAGAAAAACCTAGAAAAAGTTTCTATTTTTAGAAAACTGCTAAAAATAGAAATTTTCCTAAAATTTAGGATAAAAAATCTAAAATCTGAGATTTGTTAATTTGGTCGCTCTGAGCCGACCCAGATTGTCAGATTTTGAAAATTTCGAGTTTTTGATCCTCATGCAAGACATGCAAACCCCAATTTTGACCTTCTTGACTGGTTTTAACAAGACTTTGACTCATTTCTTCAAAATGCCTAAGTGTAGCAAATTTTTTAATTTGGGCTACAATAAACACAGAGGATAAATATTACAAATATCTTATCCATAGAGGATAAGATTGACAACTCATAAAGCAAAAAGGTAAATCTTATCCACAGAGGATAAGGATGACAACTCATAGGAAAAATATCTAAAGTCAACATGACTTTTTGAATTTAGGCTCTCAAAATCTATAAATAAGAGGCCTATGTATGTTGCAAAGCATTGGAAAAGTTTATTGTGACAAAGTGACATTCTGTCCTTTATTTTTTTCAATCAAAATCAAATCTTTACTTTTGTAATTTTCTTCATTGATTGCATCTTTAACCTTGTTTCACTTTGAAATAATGGTTGATTGTATGCTTGTGATGTCATATTTTACCGTTTTTCCAGAAAACAGTCATTGTAACAGCCTTTCGTGAATCAAAGATCAGTATGTTTGCCTCTATTTGTTTCAATTTCTCTGTGTATGAAAGAAAAACAGGTATTATTGTGAGTTTTGTGACTCCTTGATTGTTGCTGTTCTAAGTTTACCTCCAAATTATTGTTGCAAATTATTATGTGAAGCTTTAGATTGAGATTCATAAGTTATGTTGCTGAAACAAAGTAGAAATCTACTATATTTGGTGTATCACCTTCATTTTCCATTTTAGTTTCAGATTATCAGATCTTTCTCATCTCTTTTCCTAGCAAGGTTCTTTAGTTAGAGTTAGTTTTTAGGTGATTTACCAGGGGGAAGCCGCCCTTTAATCAAAGGTTGACCTCGAGATTCACGAGTCCCACAACTTGAGAGGTCGTCCCATGTTTCACAGGATAGCTGAAATCAAGATTCAATAGGGTGCATATTCCAGGTGATAATAGATTTTGGCACGCCTGGTGGGACCAGTTTGATGAACTTTATTTCATCTTGTTGAGAGAGTGATGTTTCTCTCAATATTTTCAGCCTTAAAGAGGCATTTCTCCAACACCATGGCAACTTTGTGACAAATCTACTGGTTCAAGCAGTGCAAGTTCTCCCCACCAGCTGTGATAACAATTTTTGGCACGCTCAGTGGGATTGTTTAAACTATGAAAGTTCAAAACTTGTCCCTTCATTGCTGGTATTTGTTGTGTATGACAACAATTTTTGCCTTTGGAGGCAATACTTTCACACACCTGGCGACTCCAAGTTTCAATCTATTGGTTTCAAGTGGACTAAGTGTTGGTATGTACTTAAATTTTTGCAAAATCAGTCCTGATTATTCTTGTTTTTAAGAATACTTCAATGAATTTCTAGCTTATTTAAATGAGGCACCATGTCTTCATTCCATAGAGATATGTTTTATCACCCTCCACTTCATGAGAGTCCTACTCATATTCTCTCTTATCAACTATATCAAACTGAGCATGCAACTGGTTTTATCCCAAATTCCTTTGCTATACAAAGAGAGACTAGCATGTTCAATATACTTGCCACCCACCCAATCCTTGCTTAATCTTCTTGGCAGCCTTCACATACTTTTAATTAGTCTCAAAAAGTCATTTCTATGCCAAACCAACATTGTTACTTCCCTAGCCAACCTCAAAATGCTAACAGTATGGGGATTGGTGACATCAAAAGCATATTGCTAGACTTCAATAAGTAGTTGGATGATATCTAGAGACAACAATAATTCAATTTGTAGTAAGAGGAGTTAGCTTGCCAAGCCTACTAGTACCAACAGGAGATAGATACACAAATGAAGCAATATGAGGAGTCTCGTCCAAAAGAGATTTCTGCCAAACAAGAACATATGAAGCTATTATTTGCCCAAGTACAAAGATTGGAATCTCAATCAATCTCTTGCATTTCAGATCAATTTGCAAAAGAGGAGGCTCCTAAGTACAAGTTTCCAAGCTTCAAGCAAGATAAGCCTTTTGAATACTCAAGTAAGTGTTCTAAATTCGAAATACCAAGTTTTGGAGGTACTTTTCCATTGCAAGAGCCTGTGCTTGAGAAAAGTCGGCCTAATATTCCTCAAGAGCTTTTCCTACCTCAAGAAACTTCTCAAAACCATTCACCTAATCAGACTTCTTGTCCTAGCATTATTTCTCTTTGCAAAGGAGAACCTACTGTTTATCAAGGTAGTTGGTTTAGTGGGAAAGAGGAGTTTTTTGATGCAAAGGAAGAGCAACTTGTAGTTGATGAACTTCCAAGTGGTATAGAAAAATCAGACTTGCTGCAAGAGGGTGATGAGAATAATCAAATAGGACAGCAGGTTGAAAAAAAATTTAGAGGGTTTGAATGTGAAGTTTGACTAACTTTTTTGATGAACTTCCATTTTTTCTTGAAAGTGAAGAAAATGTATCAGTGCTTATGTCAATAGATCAGTTGGGACAACAAAATAACAAACAAAAAGGGGATGGTGAAGAAAAAAGTTCTACTTTTTTGTTTGATGAGCTGCTCTCTTTTGTTGAACAAGATGAAGAAGACATGTTTATACTATCACCAACATCAGTAGCAGTTTTGGAGCAGATAGAAGATAAAAATGAGCATGAAAAGATGTTGGTCTATGAGGAGGACAATGATGAAAGCCTTGATTTACAAAATAGAGAGGAAGCTGACACACACAAAGAGAGCTACTCTGAAGTCAAAATCAGTCCTCTTATACAAAAAAGCAAGGAAGAGGTTGAAGAAGATCCATTTTGGGATGATTTGTTGGTATTTTGTTCAAACTTCGATGTCAGACCAGCACCTCTAGAAGAAGAAAATCATGAGCAGCAAAAGCATAGTGCAGAAATCTCTATGTTTTTGCCAAATCAGTAACAAGAAATGAAGCTCCCCAATCAGCAAGATAATAAAGAAGCAATGCATAAGCAAGATACTGGCAAGGAGAGCTCAAATTTTATTCTTTCACGAGGATGTCCTATCAAAGATTTAGCTAGGATGGAGGCCCACAAAGCATCACAAGTCATGCTTGCACCCAAGGATGAAATTGCAGCTAGAGAACAAAAGATCCAACTTATCCATTTCAAACCAGCAGTATGTATGGCCAAATTCAAAGGGTAAGTTAGTATGTTTTTGCTCTTCAACAAGCATTGCAGCTGTTCATTAACTATCTATCTATGTGTCATCTCCTCTTGGCTATCCATAAACATGAGGACCATTGCAAAATAATGAGGAAAGGAAGCTACTTCAAGGAACCAATCAATGGCTTTGTTTGAGTAAGTCTTGTTGTTGGTTAGGGTAGGTTAGAATAGTTTTTCTTTCAAGTCAATAAGTATTGTTGCACAATGTCAATTTGTCTTTTTCTCCAAGTGTTGAAGCACAATTAATTAGATGTTTAGTTAGCTGTCCTTGAGGTATTACAACAATGTTTAAGATCCGATTTTCAGTATTCTCTCAGGTTCTCTCATGACTCTATGCCCAATGGACTGTATAAGGCGGCTGGTCAGTTATTCAACAGGCAAATAACCCCCTTGAGATCACCAAAATGTTACTTGATTTTTTGAAAAATCATAACACAAAAAAGAGAGAGAAAAAAGAGGAGAGAAAATATTTTTTGCGAAATCAGCAAGCATTTCTAACTTCAAGAAAGTCAAAGTCAAAGGATAAGGATCACAAAATATCTTATCCACAAAGGATAAGGATTGCAAAATATCTTATCCACAAAGAATAAGAATGACAACACATAGGATAAAGATTACAAATATCTTATCCACAGAGGATAAGATTGACAACTCATAAAGCAAAAAGGTAAATTTTATCCACAGAGGATAAGGATGACAACTCATAGGAAAAATATCTAAAGTCAACATGACTTTTTGAATTTAGGCTCTCAAAATCTATAAATAAGAGTCCTATGTATGTTGCAAAGTATTGGAAAAGTTTATTGTGACAAAGTGACATTCACTCCTTTATTTTTTTCATTCAAAATCAGGTCTTTACTTTTGTAATTTTCTTCATTGATTGCATCTCCAACCTTGTTTCACTTTGGAATAATGGTTGATTGCATGCTTGTGATGTAATATTTTACTGTTTTTCCAGAAAACAGTCATTGTAGCAGTCTTCAGTGAATCAAAGATCAATAGGTTTGCCTCTATTTGTTTCAATTTTCTCTGTGTATGAAAGAAAAGTAGGTATTATTATGAGTTTTGTGACTCCTTGATTGCTGCTGTTCTAAGTTTACTTTCGAATTATTGTTGCAAATTATTGTGTGAAGCTTTAGATTGAGATTCATAGGTTGTGTTGCTGAAATGAAGTAGAAATCTGCTATATTTGGTGTATCACCTTCATTTTCCGTTTTAGTTTCAGATTATCAAATCTTTCTCATCTCTTTTCCCAACAAGGTTCTTTAGTTAGAGTTAGTTTTTAGGTGATTTACCAAGGGGAAGCCGCCCTTTAATCTGAGGTTGACCTCGAGTTTCACAAGTCCCACAACTCGAGAGGTCATCCCATGTTTCACATGATAGCTGAATTCAAGATTCAGTAGGGTGCATATTCCAGGTGATAACAGTTACATGTTTAGAGTTAAAACTACCATGCTTTAGTTTTAAATGGTTTGTCTCTAAGAGAATTTTCCATGCTGAATTTGTTGCTCGAACTCTTTATCTAGGAGTATCATCAAATTTATCTTCTTTCTTTACATATTCAGCCCCTTCACAATTTAAACTTAGGCAGAGAGTGGTCTTTGGAGAGGAAGATCCTGTTTTTCTTGCTCATTTTTCGTTTTCTTGTGGCTACTCTCACTTTTCTAGGGACGACATTGATGTTTATTCTAAGGATGAATGGGTTGAAGAGGAGAACAAACTTCTCTTGGATATTCTCTTTGAAGCTGATTAGGTTTAGGGGTGTGTGATTGCTTGGGAGTTTGTGGTGGAGGTCCTTGATGGAGATCCATTTTTAGGTTTGCATAAAAGGTTTCTCCTTCCTTCGATAGGTGTTTTGTCCTCCAAGTTGGCCCACAATAATGTGGATCTATTGATGGCCATGTCTTCTACTCAGGGAGAGATGGGGTTTAATAAATCAACATTTGGTGTTGATTTTGATTAGTTTGAGTTTGTTGAGGAGTGTGCTCATGGGGTTGTTGTTTCTTCACCTCCTATTCCTGTTCGTGTTCCGACCCCTAGGGTTTTAGAGGAACTTTGTGAGACGGAGGCTTGTGTATTGATGGATACTGGTGCTTCTATTGAGGTTGGGGGTGCTCATGTGGTTGTTGTTTCTTCACCTCTTGTTGTTGTTCCTGTTTCGACCCCTAGGGTGTTAGAGGAACTTTGTGAGATGGAGGCTTGAGTATTGATGGATATTGGTGCTTCTACTGAGGTTGAGGAGGAAGGGTAGATCCAAATTGATATTCGTGATTCTCTTCTTGTTGAGTTGTCTGCTTGGCTAAGAAGCTTGCTTGTTGGGAGATTTTGTGAGAATTGTCTCAACATTGATACTGTCAGAAGATGGGTGCTTCGAATTTGGAAACTAAGAGGCCAGGTTGAGGTAACTACTATGCTGAACCTTTCTTTTTTCCTTTACCAATTTGGAGGATTTCTCAATGATTCTTCTAGAAGGCCCTTGGTTTCTAGGAAAGAATGGCCTTTTGTCTTAAAATGTGGTTTTCGGGTTTCAACCCAATGAATGATATAATCTTCAAATTTCCTGTTTGGGTTTGTCTGCTAGGGTTACCATTGGACTTTGGAGTATTGAAATGAGAAGATTTTTTATGATCATTGCCAATTCTTTTGGGCAATATTGTGCTATTGATTCAATCATCAAATTCATGAAAAGTTTGCTATTTGCTAGATTTTGTGTGTTTGTGGAGAAGAACAAGGTGCTCCTTACTCAGATTACATTATGTTCCAAATATGGTGAATGGGTGTAGTAAATTGAATTTGAAGGCTCTCCTATTATTTTCAATTCATGTGGTAAAGTGGGCCATGATACTGCTACTTGCTTGAGCAACAAGAAAAGCCATTTTGTTTGGAAGAAAAGGAACAAATGCCTTCAACTATTGAGGAGCCTTTTAGTACCTTCAAGAAGCAAAAGGAGGATAATAGGGAGAAATCTCCTATAGACTGTGACACCTCTCCTAAAGCTTTGGGGCTGCTTGAGGTATTTGCTAGTGTTTCTTTGAATTTTCCCTGTTACAAGAAAAAGGAGTTTAGGGAGAAGGATCCTTGTATGGTGGTAAAGCAAAAATCTTTGGAACAATTCTTTAAATCAGCCTGACTTTGGGCTGGTAATTTGTAAGGTTTTGTAATGCTTTGTCTTTAGTAGTTTGGTTGTTGCTCCTCTTGGTTTTTCTTTAGTGTCTTGCTGTGCTTCATGCTCTATCTTTTTCTTTGTACAAGGGTCTGGGCCCTTTCAAAAGGCCTGCTTACCATAATAAAAAACAAAGTCCAATAGACATAATCATTCTAGGCTTATTCTCAAGCTATTTAACTATTTATTATACATTTACAATTCATTTTAACATTGAAACAAAAAGGGTTAGACATTACCAGTCATCACTTGCATAGTAAGTTCTAATCCCCAAGACTTGGGGTCCCTCTTGATTGCAAATTGAGTACCAAGGAATGTTCATGACCATTAGACCAGGCAAACGCAACTTCATAACCCCTTCCCAAGAATGTGATCAAGTATTTTGAAGTTTTCTCAAAAACAACAAAATGCTAGTTAACAATAATGGTAGCTTTCTAGTACTTAGCTGAACCATAGCAGCAAAAATCTTTTGGGGAAAAAATTGGCAAACCAAAAGTATAAGGTTTGTTGAAAAATCGGGAAAAATTCGGATTTAAAAAAAAAAACGTAAAAAATTGTAGAACAAGAGATAAAAACTATTTTGTTTTGAAATTGAAAGGCATTTCCACAGCATAGAGATATAGAGAGCAAATAAAATAAAGAGTTTAACTAATGAATTGTAAAAAATAGATTTTTGCAGTTTATATTCATATTGCTGATTACATTGCATTGCACATCTTTCAAACTCAAAGCATTACTTCACATTGCATGCATAGAGATATAGAGAGCAAATAAAATAAAGAGTTTAACTAATGAATTGTAAAAAATAGATTTTTGTAGTTTATATTCATACCGTTGATTACATTGCATTGCACATCTTTCAAACTCAAAGCATTACTTCACATTGCATAACTAATAACTAGATGCTGATAGATTACAAAATTTCAATTACAATATAGTTTTTACAAAGTCAACCTAAGCAATTATGCAATTACTTCACATTGCATAACTAATAACTAGGAGCAGCTGCCAATTGCATTTGCTTGTCATGGCATTCCATGAGACCACATTTCTTTGAGGCATTTTTTCAAACAGTTCATTGCCTTGTCTATGCTATCACATTTTTCATACATGTCTACCAAAGCATTTTAACAAACAGTTCACTGCCTTGCTGCTATGGCTAAAAGTTTTGCTTGTCATGGCATTCCATCACACCATGAGACCACATTTCTTTGAGGCATTTTTTCAAACAGTTCACTGCCTTGTCTATGCTATTGCTTACTATTATGCTTTGAAAGATTTTTTCCAAGCATCCATAGCTTGTTTGAAAGCACCTGTTTTAGGCTTTTAGCTATAGCAGCAAGGCAGTGAACTGTTTGATAAAATGCTTTGGTAGACATGTATGAAAAATGTGGTAGAATAGACAAGGCAATGAATTGTTTGAAAAAATGCCTCAAAGAAATGTGGTCTCATGGTGATGGAATGCCATGGCAAGCCATAGACACGGTAATGAACTATTTGAAAAAATGCCTCAAAGAAATGTGGTCTCATGGTGATGAAATACCATGACAATCCATAGACAAGCCATAGACAAGGCAGTGAACTATTTGAAAAAATGCCTCAAATAAATGTGGTCTCATGGTGATGGAATGCCATGACAATCCATAGCGATTTGATTTTCATGGCATTCCATCACCATGAGACCACATTTCTTTGAGGCATTTTTTCAAATAGTTCACTGCCTTGTCTATGCTACCACATTTTTCATACATGTCTACCAAAGCATTTTATCAAACAGTTCATTGCCTTGCTGCTATGGCTAAAAGCCTAAAGATGCTTTCGAACAAGCTATGGATGCTTGGAAAAAATCTATCAAAGCATAATGGTAACCACATTTTTCATACATGTCTACCAAAGCATTTTATCAAACAGTTCATTGCCTTGCTGCTATGGCTAAAAGCCTAAAGATGCTTTCAAACAAGCTATGGATGCTTGGAAAAAATCTATCAAAGCATAATGGTAAGCAATAGCATAGACAAGGCAGTGAACTGGTTGAAAAAATGCCTCAAAAGAAATGCGGTCTCATGGTGATGGAATGCCATGACAATCCATAGCAATTCGCTTGTCATGGCATTCGTCATGTCATTCCATCACCCATGAGACCACATTTCTTTGAGGCATTTTTTCAAAAGTTCACTGCCTTGTCTATGCCACCACATTTTTCATACATGTCTACCAAAACATTTTATCAAACAGTTCACTGCCTTGCTGCTATGGCTAAAAGCCTAAAACAAGTGATTTCGAACAAGCTATGGATGCTTGAAAAAAATCTATCAAAGCATAATAGTAAGCAACAAGCTATGGTCTCATGGTTTTTTTTTTGTGCGAAAATCAACATGATTTTATTTGCAGGTTTTAAACGCTTTTTTTTTGGCAATTTTGCACTTTGAAATGGGAAAAATGACACTGTGCACATCACTTGTGTCTCTTGTCCACAACTTCTGAAGATATGGATTTGATGCCACCATTTCTTTTTGTCTACCTTCAACATCTTTGGTTGCATGGTCTAAGGATCCCCCATGGTCGAGTATGTTTTCATCAATTATTAGTTGAAGCAAATGACCATATTCCATGAGGCGATAGGGTCTAATCTGTTTGTTCTCTATAGGAGGTGGAGATGGAGGAGCAATTTGTCTTTAAGTTTCTAGTTTATTATGAGATCCAAGGAGATATTGTTGCTTGTACAGAGACTTGGGAGGATCCTGAAGTACCATTTTTTGTTACCCTGATTCTAGGTGTTTGGACCTCTACATTCGAGAAGTAGTTACTTTCAGATGTCAGGCTCTTTAGGCAACTTCTGAGGCTACCAGATTTTTACTTTATTTTAGCTCATTTCAGCATTGGGAGGTATAAAGAGGTTGCTATCTCTCATAGTGGCAGAGCAGATGATGCTAGATTTGCGAGATAACCTTTACAAGCAACCCCTAGGCTACCATTAACCTCTTGTTCCCATTCCTTGGCAGTGTTTCAGATATGCTTCTCTATTTGCGTTCCAGACTACAGGGGCAGATACACTAACCACTCTGTATGGAGGAATGCCAGTTATGGATGTTTGGAGAGGTACTGGGAGGGCACTTTGCTTCCTCCTGGATTTCTTTAGATAGTACCTCTAGCCCAGGTCATTCTATTGAACAAAAATCATCAGACTGTATTGGCTCTTTTCATGGTGATTGGAAATTCTGGTCCCTCTTCTGCCCCAGAATCTGTTGCAGATTAGGACCTTGTTCTCCATCAGACCTTTCATCATGAGACCTTCCATCAGACTCTCTGCAGGTTCCTTCTGGTTAGCATGAGACCTTTCATCCTCAAGATTGGATTCTTTTATGTTACATGCCTTTGTATTTGACAATTTGTTAGTATTTCTAAGATTTACCCATTTGGGTTACCCTTGCTTTCTAGATTTGCCCTTTTGGTGCTCTTGATTTTCTAGTTCTGAGGAGTCCCATTGACATACTTTTTCCATTTATGGACATTATTGTCTACGAGGAATTGTAAGATACAATGTTATTTTTCCTCAAAATTAATCATATTTCATTAATTTATTCCTTATTTTGCATTGAAATGATTACCTCTGCTATTATTTGGTGTGATCAGGCCTTCCAATGCTAGAATCTCTCTAAAGAACTGATTCCATCCAATTTAATTTTTTTTCTCTCCCTTAATGGATTGTCATGTTTTTATTATAGAGCTTTCTTTTGAATATTTTAATCTTGAATACCAAAACTGGAACCTCTATTTGATGTGACAATTTGCAATGTTTGATTTGTAGGTATGCTATATGCGGGCCGCACTGAGTTCAAAATTGAACAACTTGTCAGTGTACTGTAATGGGCATGCCACTTTGAAACCAGAAACTGGCCTGAATAGAATTTGGCAAAATTTGCTTGAGGAGAGCATAAGATTTGCAAGGGTTGAAATATCCCCTTTATTGCACGAGATGGCTAAAGCTGGGTGGGTTGTTAAGCATGTATTTTTGTCCCCAAGTGAACAGGTCACTTACAGCATTCCAGGAGAGAAGACCACCCATAAATGACAAAAGTTTTGTAAGTGTGCTGCAGATGTCATTATGCAAACTTCAATTTTTTATTTTGATCTGGAGATTTGCTGAATATATACACATCTTTTATCTTTGCAAGGCAGTCCGAAAACATTACTCATTGTGTGAATTTGTATTGGCCAGAAGTCAGGTTTTGTGGAAAGTAAAAATGCGAAATTCCTTGACTATTATCATCAGACTTGATTTCTTGATGGTTACATGAAGGTCAACTCAGTGTAACATGAAATGTACCACTCTTAAGCACCATGCATATCAGAAATGCTTATGTCTGGAGATTTAGTGGTGCTCACAATTATTCTCGCGAAAATGAAACATAATTGTGCCGAAATTTTGCAGCAAAGATATTGGGCAAGACAATTACCAGAACTTGGTTTTTCAGCTGTGGCATCAACACAAACTTGGTTCAATCACTGCCAAAGGCATGATTTGCTGGGTTTGCTTCACTGTTTTGACAGGATCAGGTTCTTTGTCATTTATTATTGTCTTTCAATGCATCAAAGCTCTATTGAGATTTTGCAGGAAAAAATTGGGTAAGACAATTACCCAAAACGTGATTTTTTTAGCTGTGGCATCAACATGAACTTGGTTCAATTACTGTTGAAGACATGATGCTGGTTTTGTTCCACTATTTTAACCGAATCAGGTCTATTGTCAATTATTTTCATCTTCCATTGTATCACGGTATTTTCAATAGAGAAAGATAATATGTTGGTAACTTTCTCAATATCATTCTAGAAAATAAACTTCAATTGAAAGACGAGAAAAGAATACCTATTCCACTCGTCAGTTTTGTTTCGTACATTCAACTTACCAATCAAGAATGTTAACCTTTATAACCATTTCATTGTACAACTCTGGAGACAAATATCATTAGAACTGATTTGAGATTTCCTTAAGAATTCACCGTTGATATCTTTATTGATTATTCTTAATATATGACCTCCCTGAGTGGTCATTTTTGAATTTTCTGTGCACTATCTTTGTCTTGTACATATCTTACTTTATGTGTTAATCAAAGGAACTAGCATGTGCTAATTCAGGCACAAAAGGAACTTTTGATTATGTTATGTTATAGTATATAAAATAAAGAGACCACTAGTTAATATCTATGCTTACAATATTGTGGCGAAGCTTGCTATATAACAGTAATAGCAGCATTTTCTAGGAAATGTGAGAAGCTTAGATGTGTTAAGAAAAAGATAAAATTCGTTCGAGGCAAATGACATTGCACTTTTATCTTGGCCTTTTGGAAAGATTGCGCAAAAATGTGAATGAGGCTTACGATAAAAGCAACATCGAAACTTTTATATACATGACGGATTCTGTTGATTCAAGTGTTCGCGAGACTTGGGAATCAGCTGTTTCCAGTATCCCTGGATGGGTGCTGCAATTTAGAGGGATTAACACTACATTGCATTGCTGGAGATGGAAAACAACAGAAATGGAAACAGAAATTTGTATAAGCTGTATTATAAAGAAACATAATTCAATCCTTGTAAGCTTGAATACATAGTTATCAGGTTTGAAGAACTTGATTTCGCAAAGGTAATTTGAAAATCTGGAATTTAAAAAAAGGGTAAAATTTCTGAAGGAATTTGGACCAAGTCAAACAAATCCGACCAGATGTCGTAACAATACCCAAATGCCTTTGAATGTCCCTGTTAGTTGCCTTGAATACAATCATAAGGAATCCAGGAATTCGAGGCACAAAGAAGAGAGCAATGACAGTGTATCATCTTCGAATGATAAGGGACAATCAAGTACAGAGGAAAAGATAATCATGTGCAAATATTGTGTTATTTCAAAGCATAATTAGCACTCTTTTGCAGAGTATACCTCCGAAAGTAGTTGTATAAATAATAGTAGCTTTAAACTTACATGGTAGTGGCATGACAAACTGGAAGTATAAATGAAAGTCAATTACACAGATTTAAAATGGGAAAAACATGGTAAATTAAAAATGTTAAAATACTTATAAACACAAGGAGAAAAACACCAATTGCTTTTTTTTGGGAAGAAAGAGCTTTATTAAATTAGAAAATAAAATCATACAAACCATCGCCAAACAACGGGCAAACCAGCAAACAGAAATGGCAGCTAAGAAAACAAGAATTACAGTGTCTCACATAGTAACAATCTACAAACAGGTCCAAAAACAATCAAAAGAAACAGCAGCACTGCATTGGCCAATCTCCACCAGCAACCCAGTCATTTCAAACAACCTGCTGAACAATTCGTGGCAACAGGAAAATAAAAAACAGAGGCGTTGAGACAACTGTAGCCCTCACAAGTCTCAAGGAGAAACACCCTAATCACAGACACCGCCTGAAACTGAAGCTCTCACACATTCAAACCTGAAAATTTAAATCATTCACCAGAGCATCCCATGGGCTAGAACAGCATCCTGCTGCTTGAAACATTGGACCACAACCACATCTGATAAGCTGGTCACATCCATTACAGAAGTCCAAGTGTCCACTCACCCTCATCCAAGCCCAGAAAAACCAAGTGGATAAGGAATAACCAAACGCCCCAGACCAGCAGCCTTCTGAACAAAGGATTCCATTACCTGTCTAGACATAAACTATGGACGCTTTGAGTGCATAACAGAAATGAAAAGTGTTAACCTCCTGGCCTATCAGGCTGCCCAGTAGTTCTGCAGCCAGAACCAATAGTTTTTTCCTCAAATGCATTGAATTGCACTTGAAGCACACTCAGAAGGGATTTGAGTTCCCAGTTGTTCTGGGTGAAAGACTACAAAAGGATGAGATGGGGGGAGAGATTTGCACAAATCATCAGGCTTTCCATTTGGACAGTATAGAATGTGAGAGAGAAGGTAGCTGAGCAATGAAATTTCCAGATATACTTTAAGATAATGTGTCTAAAGGTTTGAGAAACGACATTGTGCTGCGAGGAGAGGCCAAGAAGGGCCGCTTTCCATGACCACATCGGTGGACAAGGAGCTGGGAGATTGGAGAAGAGATGATTCCATAGACGTTGAGCATGTGGACAAAACCAGAAAGCATGATTAATCATCTCTTTTTTAGCACAAAAAGGGTAAGACAAGGAGGGGGAGATGAAGGAAAGGTGTTCACCAATAGGCAGCTTAACATGCAGGATTTTTCAGGTTGTCAATTAGGCTTGGGCATCAGCCTTAGAATTCCAAATGTGAGCACTCAGATTGTTTCACTTAGCATGGTTAAACTTGCAATGCCATTTGAGGTTAAGGTGGGAGGACAGGGTTATGGTGGGTAAGAGTTGTTTATAGATGGTTTTAAGAGGGAAATCACATAAATTTTGATTATAGGGCCATTTCTAGTCAGAGAGAAAGTTATCATGGCAGGGGGTGGACAACAGGCACTTAAGCTCAGGTGAAACAAGTTATTGAATTTGCGGAATCAGTGGTCTATATGCTAGGGAGAGTCTAAATTGAGACTTAAGGCATTGCCATAATTTCCAATTAAAGCTCATCGGATCCCATAAGTCACAAAAGGTTTGAATGCATTTTTTAAAAGATGTTTTCCCTTAAGGACTTTGTTGGCAGCAAGAGGAGTATTGTTAAGTTGAACCAAGCCATTCCACCAGATAGATGAAGAAGCAAAACTTTACCCATGCCTCAAGGATTGATCATACCAAACTAATTTTTTTGAGGTAATTTGCTAAGCCTTCCAAATGGAGTTGAATGGGGTAGAGCCATGAGTCTTGAAGAAGGGGGCAAGTGGGAGCTTAACTTTCCACTTAATTGAATCCCAAGAATTCCCAGTAGTAGCAATTAGGATATGATGACAAACGAGATATTTCCAAGGCGCATCTCATCAAGGGCTCTAACAATCCATTTAGTAGTGAGGCAATGCCTTGAGAGAAAGGGTCAATGATTCCCAAACCTCCTCTATCTTTCGGTTGAATGTAGTGGACCCACAAAGTAGCAGAAAACCCTTTTTTATTTCCCCACTTAGCCTAAAGGAAGCTTCTAATTAACTAGGTCAATTGATTGTAGCATGATTTAGATGGTAACCAACATGAGGAATTGTAGACATGGCTGGCAAGGAGGATTTTGTTGGCTACTTGAATTCCAAAAGGATTTTGTTTCTAGCTATGGAAATGAATTTGTTGGTCCAATTTAGTTTATTTCTGATTTTGGCCAATAACCACTTCCACATCTGTAAGAGAAACTCCAATTCCAAAAGGTATCCCAAGATATTTTGTGATGGTACCATGTTTCACCCCTCTCCACTCACTCGGGATCCAAGGAGGGTGAGGGTTGGATCTAGTCATTATAAATTTAGTTTTATTCATAGCTAGTTTAAATAAAGCATTTGATGGAACGCTTTTAATTAAATTGAATTGAGATATGTAAGAACAAGGGAGCACTAGGAAATATATTGCTCAAAGATCTTAAATAAGCTATCTTACCAAATTTGAAAAAGCATGATAAGCCCATGGTTGAAAATTTTGTAGTGATCAAAGTGGGTACTAATTCTATATTATATAGATCATAACTCTTCTCTATTTTTAACATCTTCTAAGTTTGGAAATAGTTTCACCAAGCTGTGAAGGGTGAACTATTCTTTATTCAGTTATGCCTATGTGGGTTCATTTGCCTTATCTCCCGTTGCAATTTTGGGTGGATTACTGCTTTCAAAGTATTGGGAATGCTTTGGGTAGATTTATACCCATTGATTCGATGGACATATACATATATCAAAGGGGTTTCTTGACAAAGTTTGGTTGATAGTTGGGGAGCGAGCATGGAAACAAGCTATTGATTATGAAAATGTTAGTGTAGAATATTATGCCTAAAATATTCCTTTAGATATGTTTGCTAGTAGTTAGATTTTTAGGATAATGATTGCTTAGTTGTGCAATTTTGCATGGAGTTGCATGCCTATTTTCTAGTTGGTAGTTGCCATTCTAGAAGGCTTATCTCTTGATATATATATTGTACTCATTCTTAAACAATTATTAAGTTAATAATCAGTGCATTTATTTACAATTAATTTTTTCTTTTCAATTTGTGCAATTTTGTAATTTGTAACTCTACTAGTATTCTTGGAAATATTGAAGTTGTTTAGCATCAATCAATAAATATTTAAGACAAACTATGAAGGACAACAATGAGCAATGCTAGGGCTAACCAATTAATAAGTATACACGTGAATAAGTCAAGCATACCTGTGAATAAGTGAAGCACAAGTAATCAAATACACGTAAGCCTTGAAGTATGCACATGAATACATAGTATATGCATTAATACAAAGTATATGCATGAATACAAGGTATACACATGAAAATACATAAGTCGCAAAGTATACATTGGAATGCACATAAGTCACAACTTGTATACATGTAAGTTGTAAAGTATACACTTGAATACACACAACTCATATCTATTGAACCGTGGATTTATAATGCAAATATGGACACCATCGATTAAAAATATTTGCATTAACTAAATAGCCATGTAGGCTTACATCAATATATGCCGATATAAGTATAAAATATATACAAAATAGCCATATAGGCATACAATGTCAAATATATGCAATACAAAATATGTACAAAAATGCCATATAGGCATATAACAAAGGGCTCTGGAATCAAAAGTCATTGCTCTCCATGCTCTCGAAATAACATCTTGCCCTTTGTTTGTCGATCGGATGGTGATAGGTCTGCCACTCGTTTATTCTGAGGTTGAGGAATGCTTTTGGTGCTCCTCCTAGGGTTTAGTTCTTGGTCAAGCCTTACCTATTACAATAACAAGTAAAAACATTAATATATAAAAAATACATTATAAAAAATGATATATTTAACAAAATAATCACTTATTGTCATTTGATGATCACTCTCCTCGAGGGAAATATTCAAATGCCCATGCTGTGGTGTGCTGAATCCTTGTAGAAACCACCCAAAGAGAAATTAAACTACGAATCAATAATGGTTTTATTTTTTGCTAACAGTTATAACAACAAATGTAAACTAAAATTTAGTAATCTGTCTCATACCTCTGTAAGAGGCATCAAAGAGTCGATAGAAAAAGAAACACCGATCTCCATAGCTCTATGAACATTTGGAGGTGTATCTGCTTCCAACATCTAAAAATAAAACAACAAATTATTCAATCATGAAAACTACAATAGTGATGCACACCATGGCTTGTAATGTATGAGATCATGAACAAAATTTTAAGTACTTATTGAACTATATATTTCTAACTATCATGCTTACTATTTGCCCTATCCATAGCTTGTTCAAAAACACCTGTTTTAGGCTTTTATCTATAGGTGTAAGGTGGTGAACCATTTGATAAAATGCTTTGGTAGACATGTACGAAAACTGTGGTAGCATGGAGAAGGCAATAAGTTGTTTGAAAAAATGACTCAAAAAAATGCGGTCTTGTTAAAAGATTAATCTTTACTTGGTAGAAGTTATTTTTTAATTGTAATTATTTATTAACTTGTAGGAATATTTCAAAGGAATCCTTACAAGTCTTTTATCTTTTTGTCTTCTCACACATGTGTGAGGTTGACTCATTTTATTTTGATTTCTTTTATTAAAGAATATTTATAGCCATCTCTTTAAGAGGTTTTTTGACAAATTACACACACAGATGAATGGTGGCATTCATTGAGTTAGGAGTTACATTCTAAATCTTCTTCTCACCTCTATTTATTGAGGCGCCTCATCTCATTCTTAATATTCAAGTATGCAAGCTTAAGGCTTAAGTGCTCTCTCTCTTTGTATTATTCTTTAGGCATTTTGCCTCCCATCATAATATTGGGATTTTTTCTTGTTTTTTCCCCTTAATAAATTTTTGTGTCTCTTTTGCTTTGGTGGTGTTTGGTTTGGCTACTTCAATCTATTTGGTAATTTTTTTCCTTCAAACAATGCTCATTAGTTAGTACTTTCCATTGCTCATTTATTTTTCCTTTCATGGTATCAGAGTTTAGTATTGCTATTTTTTTTGGAACTACATTGTTGAAAGTTTATCAAGTTTTTAAGCACACCATTGGAGACACTCTAAAAGAGGAAGAGAAGAGCCAAAGTCTATTTTGCTTCTTGTTTGATATTTATTTTTCTAATTAATTGTATTGTGGAGGTTTCTTAGTTTTAATGTACAAGCATTTAGTATAATTCTTTTTAAATTAAATTAAATTAAATTGTTGTTGTATTTAGTATAAGTCTATTTTGCTTCTTGTTTGATATTTATTTTTCTAATTATATTAAATTGTTGCAGCCCTTGACTCTCTGCCACTCGAACCACAACTTTTTGTTGTAGTCTTGGCCCTAGAAAAAGTTGCTAAAATATCCCATTTGGCCTACTACTTCGTCTCTCAAAACTCTTGTTGTTGCTTCTCTTCACACTTCACCTCTCACCTGCCTCTTTTCCCATTGCTTCTTTCCTTTCAACTTTTTAAAAGTTTTTAAAATGAAAACACTAAAAGGAAAAGCCCCCCATATAGAGGAGAGGTAAAAGCTCTTTAAAAAAAAAGTTTCATTTTAAATGAAAAATCTTTACCTCTTGCGTACGAGGTAAAAACTTTTTTTCTTTCTAAAAAATGTTTTTTTCCTTTAAAGCTTAAAAGATTTTCACAAAATGTTTGGAGTCTTAAAGTCTTTATTCTTTAGTTTTTAAAAATCACATTAATATATTTTTTTAGCTTTTAATATTCAATATTTAAATTATTAACTTTTTTAGAAAACTAATATTATATAACCTTAATACTTTTCTCATGTACTTTTATTCCAAATTTAAATTCACATAAATTTATTAAATTTTTATAATTTATCCTATAATTATTTAATTATTTAGTTTTTTTTTAGATTGATCATTTTGTAAAAGTAACACATTTAATTTTCATTTTTTATATAAATAATTAATTCAATCAAAAGAGGAAGTTTTTTTTTTTTCTAAAAACAAATATTTACAATAGCTATTTTTTTCTCATAAAGTTGTTAATTTTTTTATTGCAATCATGTCAACTTTAATTCCTGAAATTAAATTAACTAGTTCTAACTATCATTCTTGGAAAACACATCTCTTTTATTTTTCGTTTTAAACATCTTTTGGATGTTGCTACGGATCCCAAATCGAAACCTGGTCCGTCTGCATTCCAAGATGAACAAGAAAAATGGTAGTTCAAAAATGAAGAAGCTCTTGACCTCATAGGTATTTCCATGTCACCCGAACTATATGTTCACATTGAGACATGTACAACAACCTATAAAGCATGTGACAAACTCAAGACTATTTATGATAGTTCAAATGATCTATAGAAAAAATCAACTTTAAGATCAATTTGAAGATTTAAGGTATTTTGATATTAAATCTATGGATGATTTTCTATTGAAGTTTGATGCTTTGAATAGTCAACCGCATGGTTTAGGAGTTAAATTAGATAATCTTAGATTAATTCATCTTATTCTTAAAAAGTGTTTTCCTAAACAATTTCAACAATTCATTACTAATATTCATGCTCAATTAGCTATTCCTTCTTTAACTACTCAATTAACTTATGATATTTTTTCGTGATTTATTAAGACAAGAAGAGGCTAAGTTAATTCAATTTGGTACTCTTAAGTTAATGAACATGCCTTTTTGTCTAATGATAAACAAAATTTTAAACCTCATTCTAAACAACATTATAATTCCAAACCTCATTATAATAATGACAATGATCTTAGAGAGTTTAACTCTTCTAAGAGACCACATTGCACTTATTGTAATAAGGATGGTCATTGACAAAATACTTGTTTTAAAAAGCAAAATGAGAAAAAGCCTATTAATCAAAATAATCAACAGTTTCATAACAATGGTAATCAATCTAGACGTGCTTTTACATATAGTTTTACTGTTTCTAAACCTTTTGAATGGGTTATTGATTCAAGTGCATCTCATCATGTTACTTCACATAAAAAGTTTGTTTTTTAAATAACTTCACAAGTACTTTATTATTGGACTTGATCAACCCAATAATAATGTACTTGTTTTACCCAATTATATTTGGAATATGAAAAGGGGATATTCATGTAGTCATGAATGCATGAATATCGTCTTAATGACTTACTTATACTTAATAATCCTTCATGTCATAGTATGCAATTCTCATTATTCCATCACATTTTTTTTAATATTAATTTTTTAATTCAAGGTGGCTTGATTTGTGCCCCTTCATATTTAAATATATCTCTAAGCTCTTTCTATCACACTTTGTGAGAAATTGTACCATTCTCTCTACCTAAGGCTTGATTTATTACAATATTTAAAACAAACCTAGTGTTTCCTTCTCATCTACAATTATGTTGTTTTGATAAAGGGATTTTTTTTTATTGATAAATTTGTCTATTTGATGGATTTATCTCATCTATATATTTTTGAAAATTAAAATCTCATTGTAGTATTTGCCTTCTTGATGGATTTATTCCATCTATATCTATATACATTTTGCAAATTAATCACTTTATCAAATCTCAATGGAGCCTTTACATATATATTTTATGCGCTAGTCACATTTGCAATACTGTTGCATAGGGAGCCCTATCTATAATGAATCATATATTTTATCAAGTCTCATTGGAGTGTTTTCTGGGACCCATGAAAAATATTTCCATCCACTTTGATGGTATGCACTTACTTATTTATGATGAACTTAGATCTATTTTCTTAATTGATGGGGATCAAGTTCTTGAAACTTTTCTGTTTCATTATTTTATTGAAGGCAATATGGTTTTAAAAAAAGAAAATCTTTAGGACCAATTTTTCAAAGTACTTTATTATTAATTTTGATACAATTTCCGTTTACAATACAATGATGTAGTGAGAGGAAACCTAGATCTATTATTTCTGTCTATATATTGACATTTTATAATTTGGGCTATGCTTTCTTTCTATCTCATGGTTTCATTAGAAGTAAAAATGATCCAAATTTATATATTAAGCATAGTGAAAATGATATTGTGATTATTATTTTATATTTTCATGATTTAATTATCACTCCTAGTTCTAACATTTTGATTAGTGATGTTAAGTCTCAACTCAATCAACAATTTCAAATGAGTGATTTAGGCCTATTACATTATTTCTTTGGGTATGCAAATTTGGAAAACACCTAAAGTGTTGGATTGGTTTCCAGATTGAACAAACTCATTTTAAAGTTGCAATTTTTTTTTAAGATATGTTAAAGGTACCTTTAATCTTGGTCTTTTTTATGATGCAAATTGTGATTTAAAAAAAAGAAAAGATTATACTGATTTAGATTTAGGAGGTGATCCCAATGATGGGAGATCCAATTGTGGTTATCGTTCCTTTGTTGGATCAGGTGCAATCTCATGGAATAGTAAGAAACAACAATCTACTTCTCTTTGTTCTACAAAAGCTGAATATAAAGGTTGTACTAATGCATCCAAAGAAGCACTATGGTTAAGAAGATTACTTGAAGCCTTGGGTCTACCTCAAGAGGATCCTACTCCTTTGTATTGTGATAATCAAAGTGCTATTGCGTTGGCAAAGAATCCAATTTTTCAGCAAAGACCAAGCACCTTACTCTTCAACATCACTTCATTAGAGAGCAAATTGAAGACAAGCAAATTTCTCTTTTGTAATGTAAAGATGAAGATCAAGTGGTAAATATTCTCACTAAAGCTCTTTGTAAAGATAAATTTCTATTTCATTGTAAAAATTATTATACTACAACTCGTTGAAGGGTTTGATGTAACCTCCCCAAGTAAAGCTTAAGGGGTATGTTAGAAGATTGATCTTTACTTGGTAAAGGTTATTATTTAATTGTAATTATTTATTAACTTGTAGGAATATTCCAAAGGAATCCCTACAAGTCTTTTGTCTTTTTGTCTTCTCACACATGTGTGATGATGACTCATTTTATTTTGAATTCCTTTATTAAGGAATATTTATAGCCACCTCCTTAAGAGGTTCTTGACACATTCCGCACACATAGATGAATGTTGGCATTCATTGAGTTGGGAGTTACATTCTAACTCCTTTTCTCACCTCTATTGAGGTGCCTCTCCTCTCCTTAATATTCAAACATGCAAGCTTAAGGCTTAAGTGCTCTCTCTATCTTTGTATTATTTTTTAGACATTTTGCCTCCATTCATAATATTAGAGATTATTCTTGTTTTTTTCCCTTAACAAATTCTTGTGTCTCTCTTTCTTTGGTGGTGCTTGGTTTGACTACTTCAATCTATTTGATAATCTTTTTCCTTCAAACAAAGCTCATTAGTTAGTACTTTCCATTGCTCATTTATTTTTCCTTCCAAGTCTCATGGTGATGGAATGCCACTACAAAAAAATGTGTCATGACATTCCATCACCGTAAGACCACATTTCTTTGAAGCATTTTTTCAAATAGATCATTGTCTTCTCTATAGTATTATGCTGGGATGGGGTGGATTGTATAGTGTGGTCTTGGTTATGAGATGGAGGGTGATCATGATATGAAGAGGGAGGGGTGGGGATATGAACAAGTGGAATAAAAGGTGGAAGGTTCCATGGATTGGTAAATTGAGGATGAGAATGAGGACTTTGAAAAGAATTTGGAGAGGAATTTCGACTAAAGGCTTGGTTTCTATTCTTCAGGAAATGAGTTGTTTGAAAAAATGCCTCAAAAAAATGTGGTCTCATGGTGATGGAATGCCATTCCATTGCCATGAGACCACATTTCTTCAAGGATGTTTTTGAAACTACTCACTGCCTTGACCATGATATTGCTTACTATTATGCTTTGATAAATTTTTTCCAAACATCCATAGTTTGTTGGAAAACACCTATTTTAGGCTTTTAGCCATAGCAACAAGGAAATGAGTAGTTTGATAAAATTCTTTGGCAGACATGTATGGAAATTTATCTCCACAAAATCTTAACTATTTACATGGAAATTAAAGGTAGCATGAGATCAAAATAGGTTATCACTTAGTCAAAGGAAAGGATAGACTATTGTTGGATATAAAAGAACCTATGTGTCCAAAATTTGGAAGATTGGAGAATGGAACGAGGAAAATAATGTCAGAGTTAGGACATCGGAACGACAAAGGGAATTGTCGGATGAGAAACCACTATAACCTAGAAAAAGATAGAGTAAGAGGCTACACAGAATGTGGCAAGGTAATGTCTGGTATACTAGGAAATGAAGACCGGATGTCATCATAGGTAAGACATGTAAACTCTCTTATTCTAGAAGGAAAATGGTAGAACATATGACAAGTCAATCTTGCTATGTTAGTAGAACTAACATAATGTTCTAAGTGGAAAAACTCATCAAAGAAACCAATACCTTTTTGGAAACTTGACTTATAGGATTTTGGTCCTAAATAATATATTGTGGGTAAGTGGTTGCTTAGTAAACCTGAAGGGTTATTTCAGTTTAGCAAAAATGATAGGGTTGTGTAAACCATAATCATACCATGAGACATTTGTTTGAATAAATGTGCAATATATTATTATAGTCAAATAGGTAAAATGGTAGACTAAATCTTAAATGATTTGTAAACTTCTAAAATTGAAGTTTAGACCATTATATGGAAAGAAAGGAAACTCTGTTAAAGCTGAAAAAGGCTTGGGTATAACCATAGACTTGATAGAATGTCAAAAAGGAGTAATGGATCAAAGTGATCAATGAAAACCTTATTGATAACAAAGCTTAAGTAAGAGCAGTATCAAAATTGACAAGTGTCTAGGAGCAAGGTTATGCTTGAGGTGGACAAGTAATCAAGGGAAAGTACTTTATGGTAAGGATAATGAATGTGTGAGTGCCGGATGGACTCGGTTTATGAGTTGTCTAAAATTATAAATACAAAGGAAAAGGATTAGACCCACGATGTAGTATACAATACATCGACATTCCTCTTCCATTTGGATTATACTAAAGATAAATTCATGGGCCAATGAATTTTGATCACTAAGTATAGTTATTTTTATATATTGGATGTATTTATGAAATAAAGCTCTTTGGGGGAGTAAGTATGTGTGAAGTATACAAGAATTCCCTATGCGATAGTAAGGACACTTGAAGTAAGGTCTAGGAAGGGCAAGATTACGACATAGGTTGAATGTTTTGTAAATCTTACATATTTTTGGAATTGTAAGTAAAAATTTATTTGACTTTAACTATATGTTAAAAGGCTGTAAGATCATCAGGGACGATGATTCACAAGGGGGGAAGTATGTTACATCCCGAATTATGAGGTTACTATTTTCTAGTGATATAAAAGGTAGAGATGAATGTAATGTGAAATCTGGAGATGCTTGCACCTTGTTATCAATATGTATGTCAGCTCATTTGACGTTGTTTCATTTGATGTTAATTTCAATTGATGTAATTCATGGTAAACTACTGCATATATGTGAATATCAAAATAATGAATCTTGCTTTAAACTTGATATGTTTGTATAAGTATTGCAAATGTTATGAACAAGTAATTGCCGTGGTTTTGTGGCAATGGATGCAGGATCAGGAACCATTCCTCTAGGCGGAGGGGAAACATCACTCGGGAGAGGGGCTTGGTCAAGTAACTGGTAAAGTTGATCAAGTTGAGCATACACACACTTCACTGAGGGTTTTGGGAACTGAGTCAGATTGAGTTGTCTTAATAAGTCATCCTTAGGCTTAGGAGTTTTGGATTACTTCTTTATGCTTTATGAGTGGTGCTTCTTGTTGACTGACTTACTGTTCTATGAGCCTTGAATGTGAAATGTGAACTGATGAGTGTGGTATAGACAAGATGTATATGCGTATACATGTACCACTCATATGTACGTAACAACACGCATGACATATCGATACATGTGTATGATGGGCAATTATTATGCCATACACATGTGTCGACATGACATACATACAGATACATACACATGGCTGGCACACCTATAAACATATGCACACTAGCTATAATGTTGTCATAACGTTATACTGATGCCTAGAATTTACAGTTAAACGTATTTGGATAATTAAAATATGTATAGATATATTTAAGTGTAAATATTGACTGTGTTTATAAATATATTTAATATTATATTTAATATAAACGTTATTATAGTTTTACCTATAATAAAATATATAGATATATCTATAGTAATATTTAATTATTATATAGATATATTTAAATAAGGTGAATAAAACTATAATAGGTTATATTTAATATAATGCATAATATATATATAACATTTTAAATTCATATTTTTAAATTAACATTACCTTTGAAATAATTAAAATTGACTTGTATAGTCATTTGGCAATAAAATGCATTTACCATAAGTAAAGAGGTATTTTTGACTTCCATAGTCTATTGGAAAAATACGTTGGAAATATCATGAGAATTTAAATGATAAACATTTTAGACTTTTGAAATATTTAAAACAAATGCATTTTAAAAGCTTTGACTAAGAGAAAATCGCAGATTTCCTTCATGAGGAAAATCGCGGACTGTGTACTGGCCGAAATAATGAAAATGGTGACAAAGAAGAGCTGCGCGCAGCTCCTCACGCCCTTAGACTAGGTCACCATTTTCTAAGTGCCACCATTCTGGAAATGCATGGGCGAGATGAGGCCAAGTGGCTGCTTTTTTAACCTTGACATTTTCGTCTAAGAGTAAACCGCCATTTTTTTGGGCGTTTTTGGGAATATGCCTATAGGTGGCTGTCTCTCGAATTTTACCATGTGAGAGTGGAAGTATTCTTCAAGAATGAGGTCGAATCATCTCTTATTTTGCTGAGTGTCTTGATAAATGATTGCCACTGCATATTTTGACATTGTCAATGAGAAAGGTGTCGAATTCTCATGCCTACAATATAGTAAGCATGAGAATTCGAAACCTATATAAGAGGTTGCTCTCATTGTCATTTACACAAATTTTGCTATCTGCACTTGCAAATTACGAATTTCTTTTTAGAGAGCTGCAAACTATCATTGTTGTTGCTGAGAGCCATATCTATCATTGCTGTTTTACATTTGCTAAGAGCCGTAATTTATCATTGCTGTTTTGCATTTGCTGAGAGCCATATTCTATCTTTGCTGCATTGTATTGTTGAGAGCCATATCTATCATTGCTGTATTGCATTTACCTAAGAGTCATACTCTACTCATGCTGTGAAAAGTATCTGGAAAAGACTGAGAAGGACTGTGAAGGAAGAGCAGAACCTACTGATTGAACTCATTCACAACAAGGGAAATAGGCATGAGAAATGTCTTTTAATACTTCTGTCATTTGAATTAAAATGAGTTTACTTGCTTAGATTTATGCTTTGCTTTGAATTAAGTTATGAAGTAGGAAAGGAAAGTGTAGAAAGATTCTGTTTTCTGTTTTAGAAGAAATTCTGTTAAAATGGAATAGCTTGACTTCATAGGGAAGCTTTTTGGAATGAAAGAACTTGTTTTATAGTGAAAGCATGTTAAATTGGGTATAGCTGGTTGTTATGAAATAAGATAGAGAAAGCTTGTCTGGGAAAGGAATGCTGGTTTGTGGAAAAATAGCTTGTTACTAAGTAATACTTAATTTCATTGAGGAAGCTTGTTTTTGGTAAATAGCTTGATTCAATAGAATAGCTTGAATTCTTTGGAATGACTTGTTTATGAAAGGAAAGCTCATTCATAAGGGGAAAAGTCTGTTTATAGCTTGTTATGGAAGAAAGGATAGTCCATGTTATAAAGGGAATGTTTGAAATGAATCTACTTGAATATTGCTTGAATTCCTAATATAAAGGAAAAAAAAGGAACTAGTTATTAAATACTAGGTCGAGGGTGGAACCAGTACCAAGGTAGTCTAAAGCTTTAAAATTAATAGGTTAACTAGGAAAAGCTATGTACTCCATGGATAAAGGATTCCATGTTAGGAGTTAACTGAGGGACCCTTGTTGACTGCATTCCTATTTCTAATTAAGCAGATTGTTTGAAGGTAGGTTGTCTGAAACAAGATATACCTCCCTTATGTAGCTATTGAAGTAGAATGTCTCAAGGTAGGTAATTTGAAATAGGATATACCTATCTTATGTAAATATCTTAGAAAAATGTTGTAGGTTAGTCTGGGATAAAAGATTATCCAAAAGTAAAGGACGATACCTATGCGTAGTGTAAGATAGCCTTAAGTCAAATCGGCCCCAAGTAGTGTATATGATAGATGACCTTCATTTGAAGTACTGAATGTGAATACTTTGGCCAAAGTAGTGGAAGGTACGACATCCACTTAGATGTGAGATAGTCGAGACTACACTGTCAGTTCATTGTGATCCATCATGCTAGCTCGGGATTGTGAAATAGCAAGTTCTAGATGTATGCGACACAACACTATGCTCAGTTGGGTTGTTGCAGCCGGTTACTTTACCAATCTCTTCGTTTGAAGGGAGGGCCATCTATTGAATGATAGATGTGCGGGGGACCGCATTAACAGTCCGTGGTTGGTGGAAAAGCGCCTGAGTGATGTTTCTCCTCCACCGCAGGCGACAGATACATCAAGATTTGAAAGGAAGGGAACCTGGACCATCTTACTACTATTTGTGCAAAAAGCTTATGAGCTATGTATGTAATTGTTTTACTTTTGTACTCTGATTATATTTGCAATGAAAAAGGAATTCATGTGGAAGTATATATATTGTAACTTGCAAGCATTTATCAATAAAGAAAGGAAGAATTTTATTGTAATGACTTTGTTACTGGTTACTTTTATATGTTTGAAGTGAAAAGTTGGAAAATTTTTAATTATCCAAGGATGGGGTTGTTACAACGGTGATCTAGTTTGAAAAATTTCCTCAAAGAAATGTGGTTTCATGTTGATGGAATGTCATTCCATCACCACGAGACCGCATTTCTTCGAGGCATTTTTTCAAACTACTCATTGCCTTGTCTATGATATTGCTTGCTATTATTATTTGATAGATTTTTTCCAAGCATCCATAGTTTTTTGGAAATTTTAGGCTTTTAGCCATAGCAACAAGGAAGTTCAAGTAGTTTGATAAAATGCTTTGGTAAGCATACTGTATGAAAAATGTGGTAGCATATAAAGGATGTGAGATGTTTGAAAAAAATTCTCAAAGAAATATGGTCTCATGGTGATGGAATGACATTCCATCACCATGAGACCACATTTCTTCAAGGCATTTTTTCAAACTACTTACTGCCTTGTCTATGCTATTGCTTACTATTATTCTTTGATAGTTTTTTTTTCCAAGAATCCATAGTTTGTTGGAAAGAACCTTTTTTTAGGCTTTTAGCCATAGTAGCAAGGAAGTGATATGTTTGATAAAATGCTTTTCTAGACATGTATGGAAAATGTGGTAGAGAAAAGGCGGCGAGCTATTTGATAAAATGCCTCTAAGAAATGTGGTCTCATGGTGATGGAACATCACCATGAGACCACATTTCTTCGAGGCATTTTTTCAAACTACTCACTGCCTTGTCTATGCTATTGCTTACTATTATTCTTTGATAGATTTTTTTTTAAGAATCCATAGTTTTTTGGAAAACACCCTTTTTAAGGCTTTTAGCCATAACAACAAGGAAGTGAACTATTTGATAAAATGCTTTGGTAGAGATGTACAAAAAATGTGGTAGCATAGAAAAGGCAGTGAGTTGTTTGAAAAATACCTCAAAGAAATTGGGTCTCGTGGTGATGGACATCACCATGAGACCACATTTCTTTGAGGCATTTTTTCAAACAACTCATTGCCTTGTCTATGCTATTGCTTACTATTATTCTTTCATATATTTCTTCCAAGAATCCATAACATAGACAAGGTAGTGAATTGTTTGAAAAGATGCCTCAGTAAAAAGTGGTCTCATGGAATTCCATTACAAGCAAATGCAATTGGTAGCTGCTCCTAGTTATTACTTATGCTATGTGAAGTAATTGCATCACTGCTTATGTTGACTTTCTAAATAACTATATTGTAGTTGAATTTTTTTCATCTATCAACATCTAGTTATTAGCTATGGAATGTGAAGTAATGCTTTGAGTTTGAAAGATGTGCAATGCAATGTAATCAACGATATAAATATAAACTACACAAATCTATTAAGTACAATTCATTAGTTAAACTCTTTATTCTATTACCTGCATGTGGGTTTGTCTAACTCCACTGGTGATGGGAGGTGTTCCCACAAAACTTCCACTATTAACATATTCAACGTCCAAAATTAGATATTAGAATACCATTCATATAACAATGCTATTCACATGTAATAAATTTATAATTGCTTACTAGTTACATACCTCGACGGTAGATGGAGTGGAGTAATAAACAGGTGGAGGGATGGTGTATCTAGTATCAACACTATGACCTTGAAATTTTATTACAATCATAAAATTAAATTAGTTAATCTTGCATTTCGAAAATGAAATTTAATAAATTAAATTCAATGAACATGCTAACATTTACCTAAGTATCGATGCCATAAGCCTCATTCAAAATGTCACTTGCCCTCACCATTTTCGTAGTTGTAGATGTATCCTGCATAGCAACCTTCTAAGCCTCTATGGGGTCATATAAACAAGTCACCCCACAAACCTGACACAAATGGGGTGGAAGCCTACCACTTGAAGACTCCCCTGGATAGCACTATACTATAGGACTGGCATGCTGGATGACACTCTAGGTCAAAGAGTTGATAGCTTGCAAAGTGTCTACCTTGGCACTCTCCTTCACGATGGAAGGGATAATGATGTGCTCATGATTTGGCCTAACAAGAGCTCATCTTGCTTGCTGCCTAGGGTCTTGTCGTGCACCGAGTCTATCTTGAGCTGACCCCCCACCTCTTCCCTGGAAGTCCCTCATATCACAATAATTGGGGATTTTGTTCAGGATGAACTCATAGTAGAGTTTCCTTAGGAAATATTGTAGGACTTCACAATTGTTGCATGGTGGGTAGTCAAAAACCATGTACCATCTATCCCAAAAATAGTTCCTAATCCCTTGGTGGTGACACCAATGGATAAGAAACCTCTTCACATTAAAGTCAAGATTTTGATTTGTGCATGGGTCGATGAATAATGAGCACAAATGTAATTTTATAATTCTTTCATCTTTTACTTCTTTATATGATAATTTATCTACACAAAAATTCCTAGCCACCTGCCTCCTATCTTTCCAACCACTTAATTGTTTGTTGATTGCATCTACATGTTTTAACATTTTTTTAAGTGAAATTTCAAGTGTTCTTCTTTCCATTGTTGAACTTACCGGATCGTTCAACTTGTGATTAACTCAATTTTTTTTTTTATTGTTTTCAATTACCCCCATTAAATTTTGTTGAGTGCCGAGAGGATGTTGAGGGATTGGTGAAGGAGATTGTTGTTGTGGTTTTTGAGGATTTTGTTCATGTTCTTGTTGCTCTGGTTGTTGAGGATTTTCAGGATCATTATCATTTCCTACAAGTTAAACAAATGAATATAAAAAACAACCTAAAACTATCAAATTCACAACAAAAAGAAAACAATTCTTACTTATTCGACCTCCTCGTTGATGTAGTGACATCCTGGCGATGAAATTACAACAAATTGATGACGAAAATGAAAAAAAACCTCCTTCCAAAATGCGAGCGCACAAGAAAAAGGGTTTTTGACTGTGGCCAACAAAAACAACAGTCATATAAAAATAAATGCATTTTTTTTTGTTTTGTTTTAATAACCTATAAAGTGCTTGCGTTATAGCCTATCAATTTTTTTAAAAAATTTTGGCCACAATTTGGTCCCCCATCTTTTTGCACCTACCCAGTTGACCTCTACTAGGTTTTTATCCTCAACCCCTGAAACTCCTACCTTTACCCCTTATATTTTGTGTTTATTTTTTGGATAGTTTTCCCCTGCCTTAAGAGAAAACCGATATACTTCTTCAACTATCTTGGATATTGAATCTCAATCGATTGAGATATCGAGCCACCTTATCAAGGTTTTTGTCAATATGACCAACTCTAATGGTCAACCTGTATAACTGTTCTATATAATCCATTACTGCCATTTCTTTTTGTCTAATATTTTTCACTTTATTGAAAAGAATAAGTTGATAATATTTGGGCATAAATTTACCTTTCAATTTAGCCACCATCTTGTCCTAGCTCTTGATCTTGGGACTACATTTATTTCCTCTTTCATCTTATACTCCATCCCACCAAAGGGATTCATGACCCTTCATTTTGGTTCTTGCAAACTTCACCTTGTCATCATCTAAATTCTCATACTCGAATTATTTATCCATAGCACCGATCCAATCAATCAACTCTTCAACATTTAGGCTACCTTTATATATGGGTACCTCCAATTTTGGTTTGGAACTTCCTCCCAAAATTTCTCTAACAACTCTTACTTCAGCCTCCTCCACTTCAATATTTGTCTCTTCTTCTTGAGGTTCTTCCTCTCGATCACTGACATCTCCCATGTCAACTCCTCTTCTTTATGCAAGCTCCATTTCCTGCAACCATGCTTGAGTATTCCTCATCTCTTCCAATTTTTTTGTATTTGCAACAAGTCTTCCTTGACCTCATCCTCTTCCATGGACTTTGAATTCCATCTCTTGGAAGATAAATTCTTCTCTTGCACTTACAAGAATTGTTTCCTACTCTGATACTAGTAATCATGTAGGGCTAAGGAACAATTTGCTACTTATATGAAAATTTTAATTCCCAACAAGACCAAATTGATTCTTCTTTACTATGATCAATGGATTATCTTTTTGTATATAAAATCTCACTCAAATTTTTTTTCCAAAATTATTTCTAAATTTTATTCTACTCATCTCAAGCTTTTTGAAACATTTTGAATTTCTCAATTTTGTTGAGAAATGAGAATGTTATGAACTTAGAAATATATAGAACCTATGGTAATACATCAATAATAATAGAAAATACACATATAACTTGATGCACTTGCATAAGATAATATCTCTACACTTGATCTATTGTCATTTGGAAGATTGAATGACTATTTGTTATTTTGTGTTTATGTTGAAGCAATACAACAAGAAATACATGAGGTACAAGAACATGATTGAGATTATTCTTGCTAACTTGAGGCTTCCTTTAATTATTCATTTCTCCCCGTTTTCTTCTCTAACAACAATAATACAAGAAGTTGGAAAGACTTGATCATTTTATATCATTCTTTCTTTATTGATTATTTAGCACAAAAATATTGTCACGATGGATTTTGTTAGTTTAAAGTAACAAAAAATTTCAAAAAACACAACCAAGATATGAATATGAGGGAAAAATGAGGAGGTAATAAGGAAGAGAAGAAGAATCAAAAGGAATGTAACTATTGTAGTTCAAACCTAGAAACATTATGGACATTGTTTCAAGGATATTAAGGATTTGACTCAAGATATGAAGAGCCTAAGAAGAAAATAAGTAAAAATATTAAAAAAGGTAAGAGCAACATTATTGCAAGGGGACATTGATTCAAAAATATTAAGGATTTGAATCAAGATGTGAAGGGCCTAAGAAGAAACTAAGTAAAAATATTATTGTGATGGCACTCCCATTGGGCACTCAAATCAACCACTTAGCTAAAGCCAAAGCAACCTTTAATGCCATTAAATTGGCATATGAAATGGGTTTTAAAAAAGTATGGATTGATGGGGACCCACTTAATATTATCAATTGTTTACAAAATTTGACCATACCTAGTTGGTTGATTGAGGTTAGTATTAATATTCTTTAATTATGTTAAATACTTTTGAGGAAGTTAGGATAACACATGTTTTTAGAGAGGGAAATAAGTTGGTGGAGTTTTATGCCAACAAATGAGTGTTTCTCCAAGCTTCCCAAGTGTGGGAAGGGTACCTATCTATGCCTGCAGAGGTCCTTGCAATCCTCAATAATGATGTCAATCACTGACTCCAAGAATAGAAAGGATGGAGGGATAATGAGTTTATTCTCCTTTTCATGCTTTGTGTGAATATTGAAGCTACATTTTATTCTTTGGGTGTGTCTTTGGGTGTGCCTGTATTCTGTGTAGAGAAGGGTGCTCGAGATGAAAATGGGAGGGATGAAAATTGGGTGGAGCCTGAGTCTTGTGAAGGCTAAAAGAGAAAGCCAAAGGTTTGGAAAATTTTGGCTAAGGGTGGTTTCACCCCTTATATGGAAAGGCTTCATGGTTATGACCATGAGGCTATGAGATGATTTGTGAGTGGCTGAAAGGAGAGAATGTTGATGATATAGGGCATGGATTTTATCATCTTTGAGGAGATTATTGCGGGGGTTATTGGGATCCAGTTGTAGGGAAGGAGGTTTTTTAAATATAGGAAAGCCAATGATGAGGTGTTGAACCACTTCTTCAAAGGTGATGAAAGGGATAGGTTGGTGAAGATGACTTCATGGGGATATGAGAGAATGTTGATTAAGCCAATATGGGCTGAAATCACTGAGGTGATTTTGAGATATGTTACAGTTGATGGTAGGTTTACTATGATTATGGGTGTTAATTTCAATTTCCTTAATCATTTTTCCATAATATGTTGTCATTTACTTTTTTCTTGCTAGCTTCTCTAGCGGCATCTGTGAATCGCAAAAAACCTAGTGCTATTTTGCACGAGTGTCTGATTTTTCTTATTATGGAGTATGCTAAATCTAATTTTCCTATGAAACCAATGAAAGAGAAAGGAAAGATCAAAATTAGGAAACAAAAATATTCTATGGTGTCTGACAAGGGTTATGAAACTAAGGCGGTTGGGGATGATGAGGATTGGGTGGCTTATGAGGGTGGGACTAACTCGATGGTGGCCATCTCTTCTTCCCCATTGGATTTGGGTGGGAAGAAGAAAATGAAAGCTCCTGCTAAAAAGACTCTACCTAAGAAAATTCCTAGAAAATTTTAGCCTTGGTTAGATGGGTCTCAAACTGGAGATGAAGATGATGGTGGCAGTGTTAAGAGAAAGGGTATTATGGAAGGGAAAAAGGGGGTTGGTTTGGAAGGGAAGAAGGTGGGTGAGGATACTCAAGTTCAAAGGGCAGCCAGAGTGGATGCTACTCTCTCCCTTGTGAAGGGCCCTACAAAGGATGCAAAGGATGCTACCAAGATGACCCTCTTTTGGAGAACTTCAACCATCTGACCTATGGAATGAAAACTATTACTAATGTGTTATGGGTGGCTCATGACAGTGTGAAAGGTAGTTTAAAATTAACTAAGTACTTCATAAAGAAGATCAAAAAAGTTAATATCAAGATGAGGAGTCTATAGGAGAAGGTTGTTGGTGAGGGCAAGGTTGGAGAGGAGGATTTAGACCAATCATCTTTCTAGGTGGAGGAACTTAAGATAAAACTCTCAAATATTGAGGAAGCTATTTAAGAGCTTATAGTGGATCATGAGAATCATATTCGAGAAATTGAAAAGATGTTTCAAAATATTAAAACCAATATGGAAAAGATCTTGAAGATAATCCAAGTTTCCATTCATAATAGTGCGAAAACCTTAAATATCCTCATTGAAAAACTCTGAGAATTAAGGGAAGAATAGATGATTGGTGGATGATTTTCCAACAAAAAAATGGAGTGTCAAGGCAAGGAGAAAGATAATTCTATGACAGTGGATGCTAAGCAGGGGTCTAGTGCCCACACTAGGGGTAAAAAGAAGAAGAATTTTGATGAGAAGGAAGAACACCTACTGATGGTTGACAAGCATTATCAACGAGAGTTAGAAGTGCCAGAGGCCTTGAATAGTATGAAATAGTTTGCTGTTTTGTTGTTGTTTCTTTTGTTTTGGTTCGTTAATTAGATCTTGTGTAGTTATTATTTTGTTGTTGTTTGGCTGTGTGTTATTCTATTGTAGCAACATTTTGTATCTTGTGGTTTTAGGTCCCTTATAAAAACTCATTTTTTCAATATAATAAAAAAGATTATTGTATCTTATAATTCTAATACATTTCTTGTACAATATTTAAAATGTTAGTTTATTATGGTTATTGGTTACACTCATCATATGGGTCAACAATGGTGGTTTGTTACAAAATACTGAAAAAGTGTATTATGTTAAGGTCTAGATAATATATTATAATTGTAATTTTTCTCAAGAAGATGCATGACTAAAGATTTTATTTTATTAATTTTGTGGGACATCCCATATTTTTTTAACTATCTCAAAGTAATCTTTGTCAATAGTCACTCACTACTAATTTTGTCATTCTAATCAAAATTTCTAAAGCATAATAATCACTCATGGAGGTTATGTTGAGATAGATACAAACAACACTAATCAAATCAAACAAAAATATAAAATATAATTAAAATGTACCATGAATGCTTTGACTTACTTAAGGATAATGAACACGAGGTCTCTGCACTCCATAAAAATGAGTGAAAAAACTTCATAAATAAATGAAGATTGAAGATGATATTTTCATAGTAGTGTTTCATTAATCAAAATTAATTTAAAAATATTGTATCATTTAAAATATTGAAAAAAAACTTAAATATTATAAGGAAGCTAAGGTAGTGGAACAACTTCCCACGCTAATCTTGAGAAGAGGTTTATGTAAAAATGATAGATCTTGACAATAGTTATAAAAAATAAATAAAAATAAACATAAATATCATTTATACGACAACATAGTGATTTCGTGGGGAAACTCTTTTGGGAGAAAAAACCTCACACTCCAAAAACTGCCTAAGATATTATTTAGAGACCAACAAGATTACAATATATTTACATAGAAAGATCTCTTAGGATTATCACCAACTAGAGATCCAAAGAAAGCTCAACAATTATAAGACTCTCACACTCAACCACCATCTCAAGAACCTAATATATAGAAGATACAATACATGAAACCTTTAAATGGTATTTACAAAAATGTGAGTTAAAACTACCAAATAGTGGCATCTAACTTATCTCCAATCAAATATGATCTATGATGTGTCCAAAAACACATCAACACATATGAACTCCCCCTTAAAATTACTTTCTTTGTCCAACACAATTCACATTTCTAAATTTGGGTGACCCAACTTTCAAAGGCCATAAAATTTTGATTTAGGAGTTTGATTGATGAACCGTTTGAACCATTAGAAAGCTTGTGAAGTGTTCTATCAAGCTATAAATTTATTCACCAGTTACGACCACTTTTAGGCCCAAAAATGGCCTCTAAGTGTCTCAAAATTGACTTTGAAACTTTCAAATATGAAAACTTTAATATCTTGAAATCATGGCATGACATTGGGTTGAAACTTTATCATCATGTTCATTTGACTATTCCATAGTTTTTAAGGAAAAATTTGAAGTCATCCGTGCTCAAATATAAGCTTACTATAAATAGTAACCTTTATAATTACAAGGTTTTTGATAAGAAAAGTTGCATTTACAAGGTGCAGTACCCTTTACACTAGGATCCTAGAGGGCCAAAAATGATAAAAAAATAAAAAAACTATCATCAAATATTCTAGTAGCAGAAACAACAAATAAACACCAAAAAATTATAGCAACAACAAACCGAAAACAAAAATAAAACCCACCCACATACCGAACCCATTGCTTTGCTAAGCCCTCCCACTCCTGTAAAAGGAGATCCATAATCTCATCATCCACCCATTTGTTGCTAAGTCCTTCTTCAACATTATTTTTGTCAACATCCTCATGCAACATGTCAGACAGAGTAATAGCGAACTTGTGAATGAACTGAACAGTGAAGGGCGTGAGCCTAATGAATTTTCTTTCCAATTTTTTAACACATGACCATAGATTGTTGAGCTCCTCCTTCTTCTCAGTTTCTACCTTATCTACTTCGTCATTCCCAGTCAGGTGTTTAGAAGATTTTGAAGTGGAATCTTCATGAAATATTTTGTTTAGCTCCAAAAAATGGCTTAGTCCTTCAACATAACCCTCATTTTTATCAATGGTATTGTGTTTTCTCTCCTCCTTGCCCCCCTTCTACTCAGAATCACTAGAAATCTCATCAATAAGGTCCTCCTTTTTGTTCTCGGCCAATCTGTTAGAACATTTAACGTTAGTCGACTCCACCCCTAAGTCCAAACTAGCAGCAACAACAGTTTCCCCATGGGAATATCTACCAACAAAGTCCCCCTCCTTAGTGTCCTTACAAGGTTGATACACCTTTAGCCTAACAATTATCACTGAAATATAAGGTTGATTATCTTGTCAAAAAATACTATATTTGTTTATTTTTTTCAAAAAATGTGATTTACTAGAGTCTAAAAGATTTAATGTCAAGATATTTTTTAATTTTTATTTTGGATAAATATTTGAGAGAAAATGTGATGTCCCATGGAAATGGTTGTGTTTTTGGGTATGTGCAAGATCATGATGGGCCAAAAAATGGTGATATGTAAGTGATATGATGGCCCATGTGGCTGACGACTTTTTTTTTACCCAAAATTGATGAAACGAAAAGGGTTTTTAAAGGAGATTCCCAACTTTCCATCAATATAAATTATGCTTTATTTTGAATTTAATAAATAATTATTATTCATTTTCTACTTGAATTATGACTAAAGTCCTGATTGATAGGCTGATTAAAAAACATCTATAGCTTTCAAATGGTGTCACATTTTTTAAATCCAAAACATGCATCACATTCTATGCTTCATATACTATAAGATTAAAAAAAATGAAGTTTTGACCAAGTTAAGGTGGTCACACATACGAGTTTTTATATTTTTAAAAAGTTGTAATAAAAAAATCATAATTAATTATTTACTTGGAAAAAATTACATAAAAATATGCATCACATCGAGACATGAGTCCTCTACTTATATCTAAAATCTTATAAAAAAATATTATCATTTTACTATGGTTAGGGTGGTCAGACATACACCTACTTCTTATTTTTTCCCTGAAATTTAAGTACTACTGCATTGAAATTTCAAATTTTCACCAAATAGATTTAAAAAAAAAAACCTAGCAGTTTAGAAACTACATTCAATTTTCTATAGATTCTATTCTTACATATTTTTGAAATAATATAGACAACTTATTCAAATTTTTACGTCAAGTTGCCTAACTCTGATTTTTTTAATTTTCATCGCCACTTAAGGACCTGTTTTTTCCATGATGATCATGCACATACCCTTTTAGTGCACAAAATATTAAGGTTTATATATATATATATATATATATATATATAGAGAAAAAATAAATCTACGCACTAAAGTTTCAAGCTATAAATACACAAAAAAGTTGAACGGAAAAATTACTATATAAAAAGCAACACTCCATTTGACTTCATTTTTAGCATTTTACTACTAACTAAATTATAGTGTCAATTTTATGGGCATGTGCACCAAGGAGGACCAAAGAGAGGCCACCCCACTTTAAGTTATATTTCACGTATATAGTTTTAGGATGTTTGTGAATGATTTCAAATATTAAGGAGTTATAATGCAAATTTTAAGTTTTGGAAGATCTTATAATTTTTGAGACTTAGTTAAAATCTAGTAATCAATAGGTCAAATTTTAGTAATTAGAAGGTAAATTTTTATTAATCAATAATCTCTATCATATTTCTCTCTCTCTCACTCACTTTTTATATATCCCTTACACTCTAGAACTCTCTCTCTCTCACATTATCTCCATCCCTTTATCTACTCTCTCTCTCTCTCTCTCTCTCTCTCTCTCTCTCTCTCTCTCTCTCTCTCTCTCTCTCTCTCTCTCTCTCTCTCTCTCTCTCTCTCTCTCTCTCTCTCCCTCTCTCCCTTGAGCTTGAAAGAGCTATCTCTCTACCTCTCCATCCTTCTCTCTCTCTCTCTCTCTCTATCCCCCCTTCCTCCCTCCCTCACACCTTCCCTCTCTACTTCTCTCTATCTCACCTATCCATATCCACCTCTCCCTCGCTCCCTCCCTCCACTCTCTCTCAATCTCTCCACCTTCCTCCTTTCCCCCTCTCTCTCTCTTTCTCTCCCCCTCTCTCTCAACTCTCTCTCTCACTTTCTCCTTCCCTCTCTACTTCTATCTATCTCACCTCTCTCCCCCTATTTCTCCTTCCCTTCCTCCCTCCCCCCTCTCTCTCTCCCTCACTCTCTCCCTCCCTTCTCTCTTTTTTGTGCCTATGTCTTTATCTCTCTATCTCTATCTCTTCCCCCTTCCCTATCTACTTCTCTCTCTCTCCTTCCCTCTCCCTCCCTCCCTCTCCCTACCTCTCTCTTAATATCTCCACCTTCCTCCTTCCCCCTCTATCTCCCTCCTCCCTCTCCCTCCCTCTCTTAATAACTCCACCTTCCTCCTTCCCCCCTCTCTCCCTCCCTCTCTTTACTTCTTTGTGTGTGTCTATCTTTCTCTCTCTCTCTCTAATTCTCTCTATTTCACTTATCCCTCTCTACCTCTCTCTATATCGCTCTCTCCTTCCCCCTCTACTTATCTCTGTCTCACCCATCCTTCTTCACCTCTCCCTCCTTGCCTTCCTACCTCCTTCCCCCTCTCTTTCTCTCTAGATCTCTCTGTATTTTAGGAGAATGCATACCCTTGCATTTTCACACTTTTTTGGGCCCGCCTTACTTTATTTATCCTTGTTTATGTTTTAATTGGTCTTATTTTGCATCCACAAGTCTAATAAACATCTTTTTTTGGCTAATCTCGACAATCATCAAAAGGAAAATGATCATTTAATGATTCTATCTATGTATCCCTAATTTTTGGGTCGGGACTAAAGCACCACCTAGGGCGTCTTAGTCCCCCCAAGGGTCTTGGGACCCTGATTTTGAATACACCTGAAAAGGTCCCTTTTTGGAGTTTGTGCCCCGAGATTTGAGACCTGAGACTAAGACACCACCTAGGGCATCTTAGTCCTCCTTGTCTTATTTTTGAGATTTAATTTCAAATTATGGTGGGATTTAGTCTCCTTTAATTAGTGTTTTCCTATGTCAGCTTGTTGTGGTGTAATTTCAGAATATTAAGCATGGGTAAGTATAAATACAAGGTTCTTTCACTCATTTTCACCTAAGAATTTTGTGAGAGCATTCCTAATAGAATAATTGAGTTCACAAGAGCATTCTATCAAGCATTTGGAGCCATTGTCAAGATTTAAGTATCATATCAAAGATCTTCTTGCATCATGCATGTTGTTGTGCTAACATTTGTGATGTAGGGTTTATGATTCAATCAAGATCAACATCATTCAAGCAAGAGTCGAGACACACATCCATTGTAGCCATTTCGTACAAGTTTGTAGACTTTACAACAAGGGTTTGGTGAGTTGTTCATTCATCATTTCCCTCCATTATTCCATTTCATTTCAAGGTTTAATTACCAACAAGGGGTTGGACCAAGGAAAACCCCCATTCACTAACAATCAACAAGTTTTTCCTCTCTTGTATGCTTGTGATTATAGATTTAGGTTGAAGAATTGAAGATCATTTGGAGTGCAAAGTTGCAAAGTTGTATTGCAAAGTTGTCATCTTCACAGAAACTCACCTACAGGTCAAATCCAAAAGTTTCAAAATCTGAGATCTAAGAGGAAGCAAGTGCAAACCTTGGAGCTCAGGATCACATTCAAAGTTTTCAGAAATATAGAACAAGACTAATATTCCACCTAGGGCATCTTAGTCCTCCTAGGGGTATTTTTTCAGAGATTATTTGAGATTCTATTTCGAGATCCGAAGATTTTGCATCTTCCTCGAAAAAAATAGTGGGACTAAGACAACAATAAGGGTGTTTTTTTCCTCCTTGGAATATTTGGAAAACTTCTTTCCATTTCTAGAATCCTCATCACATCTCCAGAATTCCCAAGTACACACATCCTATCTTTCTGTTGCATAATTTCATCATTTGCATCCCTCATTTAGCTTGCATAACTAGGTTTTGTAGGTTGAATTCTTATTTGTCTTTTCCAAGCATTTGCTTGGTGGTGAACCCCTAAAATATGAAAGAACCCCCTTCCTAGGTCCTCCTAATTGAGAATTGACTCACCTTGTGAGGTTGATAGTCAATCCAATTAGGGTTCCTAGGAAATTATTGAATGACCTAGAAAAATAAGTGGCCATTCCCTCACCTCATTTTTTTACGGTTCATTTTGGTGAGCCCGACCTTTTTGAGCATTCATTTTTTGATTTGGAGTTCGTTAAAGTCCTAGATCTAGGTTGAATTCATTTTTGCATTGCATCTTGCATTATTGAAAGTGCATCTAGGGTTTCTTGCATCTTGCATTAGTGAAAGTGCATCTCGGGTTAGTGAAAGTCCATATAGATTGAATTTTTGCTTTTTTGCATCAAGTTATCTCATTGAAAAATTGAAAAGTACATTGTTAATCATCCTAATTGCATTTAGGAACATTGTTATTGCATTCAAAACTAAAAAAATTGCATCCAATTGCTTGTTATTAGTCACTTTTTCTTGCATCCATTGGCATAGTTTTCTATTTCTAAACATCAAATACCTAGGTAGACAACCTAGGAACATTGTTATCAACCCAAATTTATCTATTTTTTTGAAAAACCCCTTATTGGGACTAAAACAACCTTACCGACATCTTAGTCCCTCTTTGGGTTTCTACTTCAAAACCCTGTTTGAGCCATTTTCTATCTATTTTAGCTTCTAGAAACTCATAATTTCATCAAGAGGACCAAGATGCCCTCCCTGGTGTCTTAGTCCCTCTTGAATTTGAAGTTATAGTTTTTAGGGTTGAAATCTTCTTTTGTATTCTTTTGTTTTCTACCATTGGTTATTTGTTTTAGTGGGTTGTGATGCAAGAGCATCTAGGGCAAAGAGTAATCTTGCATCACCAAATTTTGTGTTTGATTGATCGAATAAGGGCTGACATGGCTTATCGATGAGACCTTGACATATCAGTGTGACTTTCCTACAAGTCCCGATAATATACCAATGACAATAGTATGTGAGCAATGCGTAGAGCTACATCGGCATAAGGATTACTTATCAACAAGACAATATCTGATGTCCCAATGACGGGCCAATATCCTTATGAGTGGTGGTATGTATATTGTCAGCAGGAGTGAGCTTCATCGGTGAGATGCTAACTTAGATCTCCTTGATGGAATGATGGACATTGATCAGTGAACACTTGCGTATTGGCATGAGTCTAATGCGAGTCCCTCTGACAACCTGACATTCATAAGGAAGTCAATGAATGATATCGGGAGGACTTGAGTGTATCAGTAGGACGGGGAAGCGAGTTCCAACGATTGAACGATAGTGTATGCATCAGAATGAATATAGGCTATTGGTGGAAGATGATAACGAGTCTCAACAATGGGGCGATGGATGGTGGATGACGTGTGGGACCTGACATGGCGATGGCATGTATGAACCGATGGTGATTAACGAATGCTTTTGAAATTCACATACTTGTTGTGAATCGCAAGATGACAAGGTGGACTCATATCAAAACAACGTGTTGATTGGTGTGATAGACCTCCATTGAAAGAACCCTTAATATGGTCTCAACAATAAAATGATAAGGGAGACAGTGGAAGGAATTGACTGAATGGTGAACAGACAAATCCAGTGGAGACACATGGCATGATAACATTCATTGATTCACATCGTTGTTGCTAATTGACTAGGTCAAAACGAATTCACGGGCATGCAAAAAATGACTAAGAGACAACTTATTGGGAAAAAATGAGAATGCAAGCATGGGAAATTTATCTAATTGCCTAGACCATATAAAGAAATGGGTACTACGACATTGAAAAGAGAGGGGGAAAGAAAGAGATAGCAGAACAACATGAATTGTCCTGAAGGAAGTATAGAATAGTGGGTTGAAGTCTCGACGTCTGAGGAAATCAGATATGCCAAATTGGTAGATGCATGTAAGAAACCCATAAGATGGCATGTAGCTCTGTAATGTTATCTCAGTAATAAAGATCATTTTTTTGTGAAAATCTAGTTGTTTGTGTGGTTTTTAACATTCAAGGGGGGTACCCTTCACCAAGTGGTATTAGAGTAGGAGTTCCTGAGTCTGTAATAGAGCACTGAATGTGAGGAAGTTGTAGCAAGATCTGTGAGTGTGGGTTGAGTTCAAAATGCCTCCAATACTTTCCCAGCATGGAAAAGGTAGAGGTCAAGGTGGTGGAGGAAGAGATCCAACTAGGGATGAAATTAGAGCCCTTAGAAGGAAATTATATACCTTGTAGCAAGAGGTTCGAAGAAGAGATGTGCAATGAGACATATTTGATAGTGAGGATGAAACAAAAGAGGAAATGGAGGAGGAAGAGCAAGACCCAATGGATCCTAGAGAAAGAATATTTCTGTGAGCAATCTCAAGCATTGTGAAGAGACCTAAAATGGAGGTTTCAACTTTCAATGGAAGTCTGAATCCTAAAGAATTGATCGATTGGATCAATGACATGAAGGAATTTTTTGAGTTTGAGGAGATTGAAGATCCTCATAGAGTGAGGTTTGTAAAGACAAAGTTGAAAGGTCACACTAGTATATGGTGGAAATAGGTCCAGTTGGAGAGAGGAAGACAAGGGAAAGATAAAATTTCCAGATGGGATAAAATGGTGTCAAATTTGAAGAAGCAATTTATTCCAATTGATTATGAATTGGAGCTGCTTAAGAAGATGCAAAGCTTGAGGCAAGGAACAAGGACAGTGAAAGAATACATAGAGGAATTTCACAAGGTTTAGATTCGAACAAGACATTCTGAAGTGAATAAGGAGAAATTTTCTCATTATATTAACAGGTTGAAGCCAAGCATACATGAAGAATTGACACTGGTAAGATTGACCACCATTGAGGATGCTTATTAGTTCTCTCTAAAAGTGGAAGAATGGATGAACAAGAGGTTTGAGAGTAAAAAAATAGGCGGAGGTCATGGTGGAAGAGCTAGTAGACGGTCATATGGAGGCCGAAGTGGTGATCAAAGGAAGGGTGAAGGAACTAACAATAGCGAAGATCAAAAGCATGAAGATTCATATCAACATCATGATCAAAATAGTAGAGATCAACGAGGTAGAGGAAGGACTGGACACATAACAGGAAGAGGAGGTTTTAGACGAACATGCTTCCAGTGCAGAGAAGGACACAGGGCTTATGAATGCCCTCAACATTAAGAAAAGGAAAATAGGAGGCCTGATGGAAATGCTCGAGTTTCCCGTATAGATGAAGATGCACAATCCTCTCATTTTGAAGATGCTAAATGGGGTGAGGCCCTTGTTTTCAGGAGAGCATTTTTGAATGAGGAGAAGGAACCAAATCAAAGGAAGAATCTGTTCTACACTTGTTGTAAGTGTAAAGGTAAGGTGTGTAATATTATAATTGATGGAGATAGCATAGATAATTTAATGTATGTAGAAATGGTCAGTAAATTGTAGTTGGAAAGGAAAAGGGATCTGAATCCATACTGGATTCCATGGTTGCAAAAGGATCAAAGAGATGTAGTCAATGAGCCATGCTTGATAAAATTCAAAATTGGTAAATAGCAGGATGAGGTTTTGTGTGATGCCACACCTATGGACGTCTATCACATGTTGTTGGGTAGACCTTGACAGTTTGATTGGTGAGTAGTGCATGATGAACATGCTAACACTTATTCGTTTACAAAGAATGGTGTTCGACATAAGTTAAAACCTTTGGAAGATGCATGAGAAAAGATATGCAACAATTCAAGGATTTGTTTCGTCGATAAAAAAAATTCTTGGAAGGTATGAAACATGAGCACATGTGTTTTTTATTAATTCCAAGAACTGAAAAGGAACTTAGCAACGAAGTTCTCGTGGAAGTGAGTGGTTTGCTGGATGAATTCTAGAGTATTATTTTTGATAATGTACTTGAAGGATTACTACCGATAAGGAAGATTAGTCATTAGATGGATCTAATTCCAGGAGCCAGTTTTCTAAATAAGGCAACACATCGAATGACTCTAGTAGAGAGTGGAGAGTTGAACAGACAAGTGCATGAGTTGTTACAAAAGGGATTGATTAAAGGAAGTTTGAGTCCATGTGCAGTAACAATAGTATTATCACCCAAGAAGGACAAAGAATGGTGAATGTGTACTGATTCTAGAGCCATCAATAAGATACCATCAAGTATTAGTTTCCCTTGCCAAGGATGGATGACATTATGGATTGCTTGAGTGGAGTTGAATATTTCACCAAGATTGATCTAAAGAGTGGTTATCACCAGATTCAAATCAAAGAAGGAGATGAATGGAAGACAACTATCAAGACCAAAGAATTCCTGTATGAATGGTTAGTCACGCGTTTTAAGCTGACCAATGCACACAACATGTTTATGCGGCTCATGAACGAGGTATTGAAATAATTTCTAAATAAGTTTGTCATTGTTTACTTGGATGATATTTTGATTTTCAGTAAGATGTTGGAAGAGCACTTGTGGCATATCTGAGAAGTTTTCAAGAAGATGAGAGAGGAGAAGTTGCTGATCAACTTGAAGAAGTGCAGTTTTGTGAAACATGAGTTGGTGTACTTGGGATTTGTTATCTCAAAAAAGGGTTTGAAGATGGATTTGGAAAAAGTGAAAGCCATTAAGGAATGTCCAACACCAAGAAGTGCTACCGAGGTAAGATATTCTCATGGCTTAGCAAGTTTTTATAATAAGTTCATTAGAGGATTCAATAGTATTTGTGTGCGCCTAACTGAAACAATGAGAGGGGATAAAAAATAATTCAAATGGAGTACATGAGTAGCAAAGAGTTTCAATTTGGTAAAGAATAAGGTCATGTAGCAACCTGTTTTGGCACTCCCAAATTTCAATAAAGTATTTCAGGTAGATTGTGATGCCAACAACAACACCATTGGAGCTATTTTAAGTCAGGAAGGTAGGCCTGTTGATTATTTTAGTGAGAAATTGAATTATGCAAAGAAGATATATTCTATTTATGATAAGGAATTCTACGCCATAGTTCAAGCTTTGAAAAAGTGGAGACATTATTTGCTGCCAAAAGAATTTGTTTTGTTTACTGATCATTAGGCTTTACAATATTTGAGCAATCAAGGAAAATTGAATCGAAGGCATTTGAAGTGGGTTGAACTTCTGTAGAGTTATACATTTTTATTGAAGCACAGGAGAGGAAGGTCGAATAGGGTTGCAGATGCCTTGAGCAGAAGGTAGAATTCGCTAACATAATTGTAGGTGGAAGTGGTAGGCTTCAATGAACTCAAAAGTATCTATCCGGAAGATCCTAATTTTGCAGAGGCTTGGAAATATTGCATGGAACTTGTCACATTGGGTAGGATGAGATGGTTGGATTTTATAGTCCAAGATGATATGTTGTTTAGAAGGAATCAATTATTCATTCCTAGAAGTTCCATGAGAGAGAATTTGATCAAAGAGAAGCATAGTGGTGGATTGGCAATACACTTTGGTCGGGATAAGACCATTTCCATTTTTGGTGAACATTATTATTGGTAGCAAATGCAATAAGATGTGAAGAAGTTTGTGCAAAACTATAGAATATGTCAAATGGTGAAAGGTGCAAGTCAGAATACGAGATTGTACCAGCCATTACGTGTACCAGAAAAGTTATGGGAAGATATCAACATGGAATTTGTTCTTTATTTTCCAAGGACGCAGTGTGGTCATGACTCCATATTTGTGGTGGTGGAAAAATTCTCAAAGATGACACACTTCATTCTATATCATAAGACCAATTATGTTATTCATGTTGCAGGATTATTCTTTAAGGAGGTGGTAAGACTACATGATCTACCCAAGAACATAGTTTTAGACCAGGATACCAAGTTTGTTGGGTATTTCTGGAGGATGTTGTGGAAGTAATTGAAAACTAATTTAAAGTTTAGCTCAACACATCATCCACATACAAATGGACAAATGAAGGTCGTGAATAGGAGTTTGGGTAACATGTTGAGATGTTTAGTAGGGGACAAGCCCAAGGGATGGGATTTTATTTTACCCCAGGAAGAATTTACAACAATTCTATCAATAGGAGCACTGGAAGATCACCATTCCAGATTGTGTATGGGAGTAGTTTGAGAATTGCTGCTGAATTGAGGAAGATGGACAAAGAAGTAAAACACAGTGTTGAAGTTGAGGATTTTTCTGAACATATGAAGAATATGCATGATGAAGTTAAGAAGCATACCAATAAGATGAATTTACAGTACAAGGTGAAGGCATATAAAAAAAGAAGGCACAAGGAGTTTGCTATTGGAGATGAAGTCATGGTGCATTTGCAGAAGGAAAGGTTCCTAGTTGGTACATATAATAAGTTGAAGATAAGGAAGTTCAGACCATGCAAGATTTTGAAGAAATATGGCTCAGGGAATGCGTACGGGGTGGAATTGATGAGTGGGATTCAAGTCTCACCTATATTTAAAATTTTAGATATGACAGAGTACCACAAAGGAGATAAAGAGCATGAGTTGGTAGAGGCACAATGGAGTGTTCGAGCAACGACAATAGGAAAAGAAGAAATTGAAGAGATCTTGGACAGACGTGTGGGGAGAAGCACCAGGAATAGGCAATACAATGAATACCTGGAAAAGTGGAAAGGAAGGCTAGTAGAAGGTTCAACTTGGTTGTCTGAGTTAGAGGTTAGTTGTCTTGGTTTTCCTCTAACTCTCAAGAAGTGAGAAGTGACAGAGTCACTTTTCAAAACTACCCCAAGTGTCTGATGCGGGAGCATCTAGGGCAAAGAATAATCTTACATCACCAAATTTTGTGTTTGATTAATCGAATAATGGTTTACATGGCTTATCGGCGAGACCTTGACATATTGATGTGACTTTCCTACAAGTCCCCACAATATACCAATGGCAATAGTAAGTGAGTAGTGCATAGAGCTACATCAACATAAGGATTACTTATCGGTAGGACAACATCCAGTGTCCCAGTGATGGGCCGATATCCTTGTGAGTTGTGGTATGTATATTGTCAGTGGGAGTGAGCTTCATCGACAGGATGCTAACTTTATTTTCCCCAATGGAATGATGGACATCAATTGGTGGAGCACTTGCAAATTGGCATGAGTCTAATGTGAGTCCCTCTGACAACCCAACATTCATAAAGAAGTCAACGAATGATATTAGGAGGACTTGAGTGTATCAGTAGGATGGGTAAGCGAGTTCCAATGATTGAATGATAGTGTATGCATCAAAATGATTACAAGTTATCGGTGGAAGATGATAACGAGTCTTAGTGATGGGGCGATGGAAGGTGGATGACATGTATGAACCAATGGTGATTAACGAATGATTTTGCAATTCGCATCCTTGTTGTGAATTACAAGATGACAAGGTGGACTCATATCAAAACGACTTGTTGATCAGTGTGACAAACGTCCATCAACAAAACCCTTAAGATGGTCTCAACAATACAACAATAAGGGATACAGTGGAGAGAATTGATTGAACGATGAATGGACAAAACCAATGGTGAAACATGACACGATAGTATTCACCAATTCACATCATTTTTGCTAATCAACTAGGTCAAAACGAATTCATGGGCATGCAACAAATGACTAGGAGATGACTTACTGGGAAAAAATGAGAACACAGGAATGATAAATTTATGTAACTATGTGGACCACATAAAGAAATGGATACTATGACATCAAAAAAAGAGGGGGAAAGAGATACAATAGAACAACATGAACTTCCCTGAAGGAACTATAGAACAAAAGGTTGAAGTCTCAACATTTGAGGAACTCAAATCTGCCAAATCGATAGATGCATGTAAGAAGCCCATAAGATGGCATGTAGCTCTGTAGTATTATCTTAGTAATAAAGAACATTTTTTTTTGTGAAAATTTGGTTGTTTGTGTGGGTTTTTAAACTGCAAGGGAAGTACCCTTCACTAGGTTGATTTTTTGTTTCATGCATTTTACTAAATCTAGCTTCAAGTGGTCGTTTTCATGCATTGCTTAATTCAAAAATTTTATTTGGAACATTCCATTTTAAAATAATTGCGTAGTGTAATAATTGAATTACCTTGTTTCAAATCTAAAAATTTCATTTCAATTTAAGTCATTGGATTGCACTTTCTCTACTTTTCCATGATAACATGTTTTCTTTCAAGAGATGTGGCTTTGATACGGTTAAAAATGGATTGCATAAGTACAACATCCCCTCTTATGAGTAAAATTTAGAATATAATAATGAGGTTATTAAGAAACATGTTAGTCATCCTTTTATTATCTTTCATAGTTATGAGAACATCCTAGAGCAAGAGGATCAAACCATTGACACAATCCTTAATATTATATTTCCCATTGGTGAGGAAGGTAGTGTAGACAATCATAAAAATCATACTTGTTCTTATCTTGATACCTCTCCTATTAGTGATGAAGGTACAATCATTGAGATTCATGATTGTCCCTATCCTCCTCCCCCTCTGGAAGACATTAGAAAACAAGAAGATGAGATCATTTCCAACACTTTTCTTACCCCAAATCCATCTCTCAACACCTCCCCTAATTGCAAGAAGGCTTCAGTAAAAGAGGATACAATCGTGAATGATCATGAAAATCACATTTTTTAGGAGGACATGTGGATTGAAAGTGATAACCTTATCTCTCTCCTTCCTAATGTCCCTAACATTTGGAAAGAACTATTTGAAAAAAACCATTTAATTCGTAATCTTGAAAACCATAGTAGTCCTTCTCTTGTTGCTTCCCCTATTATTAATGAAGTTACTTTACACAACATAATAATGGAGAGTGATGACCCTTTTTTTGGCCTCTATCCTAAAATCTCTCCTACTAGGGTAGATGGTATAGCACAAGAGAACGAGACCTTAGAGAAAAAGGATAAATTCATGAACAATCATAATGATCAAATAGAGCCTTCTCCAAATATCCCTACTATCGATGAATAAGAAAATCCAACCATTGATCATTCCCCTACTTGCGATGAATTCATTTTAGAAGAACCAATCCTTGAATATCAAGAAAATTTTGGTTGTAGTTTTCGTAGAAACTTTCCTACTAGGGAAGACATAATAGTGGAAGAAAATGAGAACATTGACAATAGTAATTCCTCAGATGAAGATGATGAAGTAAAATTAAACTCCTCTTCACTAAGAGATCATGAAAATAACAATAAGTCTTCTAAGGTTATGCATATTAGATATCCCTTGGATTACTCTCTTGATCCTAAACTTATCATTTATCCACCCTCTCACAAACCACAACACAAAACTGTCCTTATCCTTGAACCACCTATGAACAATGTTTCATAGCAACCGAGTTACAATACCGTTGCTCATACATACAACACTAGGAACAATCCACAACCAAGACAAAAAACTTCAACATCCCTCCCATTGCCTAATCGTATCTTTCCTAGTGCCCCTCATTTGCTTCAAAAAGTGGAAATGAGTATGATCTTATTGAACAACTTAAGAATACTCCTGCAAAGATATCCCTCTAGGACTTGATTCAGAATTCACCTAATTATCAAACTATGCTTCAAAAAACCTTGCAAAAAGTTGTGTTTCTTGATAGTGCAAACCCAAATGACATAACAACCATGATTCAAGGAATAAATGTTGACATTGTTTTCGACCAAAGTGAGCTCCCTGCTTTGGAAGTGCAAAAACAATATGATGCTTTCATGATCATAGCTCAATGAAATACCATAGGGATAAAGAGAACCCTTGTTGACAATGGATCAACCTTAAATGTGTGTAGTACAAGCCTTTTGGATAAACTTGATGTTGATAAATCAAAAATTCAACCCGACTCTTTATCTATTAAGGGGTTTTATAATGTGGGAAATAAATCGCTTGGAATGATCACATTACCTATTAAAGTTGACAAAGTTACATTACAAACCCCGATCCATGTTATGCCTGATGATCTTTCATACAATATTCTTTTAGGCAGACCATGGATTGATGAGATGCAGGTTGTTCCCTCTACCCTTCATGATCGTATCATGAAATATGTCTACAACAACAAAGTTTATACAATTGAAGCCGATCCTGAACCATACAATTGTTTAAAAATTGAGAAAGGTAAATAGAATCCTTTGAAAACATTAACACCAACTACACAAGTGGAACCCACAAAACAAAAAGACAAATAAAAACACATTGAGGAAATCACAAAGCTCTTAGAAGATGATTGGGGTTCCTTAGATTTCAAACATACATTCATGGGAGAATACAAGATCATAAACAAAGATTCAAACAAGGGAAAATAAAAATTAGTAATGTCAACAAAAAATTTAGAAGACCCTTTGAAAGCATCCACCTCAACCACTTTAGAACAAAAGACAACAAATTACATGACAAACTTTGATGAAACCGACTATCAACAACCACCGAATCCTAAAGAAATCAAAAATATTTATGGAAAAGGTTATGAACTTATGAAACAAATTGGATATAGTGGAAAAGGATGTGGTGCTAGAGAACAAGGTATCTGTGTCCCTATAGAGCCTAACACGCAAGAAGCAACTCATGGTCTTGGTTATTGCCCCATGATAGAAATTAAACCATCAAACAAGCCTTCACTTAATATCAACACTATCACAAAACATCCTTGTAAGACAACTTTAATAATGGTGCATCCTTAATTTATAGACACTAATGGTCTTGATTGTTATCATTTGCAAGAAACAAAGAAATCCTCGCTTAACATTAATGTCATCACACAAAACACTAATGATCTGAATTCAATAGATTTTACATCTTCTATTAAAGAAGAGAACAAAATCTCACAATCTAGAGAGTCTTGTGTAGGTATGACAACTAATACTAAGCAAGAGATATCTTTTTTGGAAACCAAAGCAACATCTCCTACTTTTGATCAAGAAAGTATCTTGTTGATCCTCCTAAAAGATCATTTGATATCTCTCCCTCCAAGAACACAAAATAAATTTTACTACAAGAGTTAATTTTGTGCATATCATAGAGCTCATGGTCATTCTACTAATGAATGTAAGGCTTTGAGTAGTAAAATCCAACATCTTAAGGATTTTTGTGCTCTTCCTTATGTGGGAGCACCTAATTGCTCTAGTTGATACTGATTTTTACACGAGCATGTTTCTCGTCAATCATTTTGGCTCATCCTTGTCCTACATTTTGGATCATGGGGGCAAGGGGTTAGGCAGCCTTGTGCTTGTATGCCACTTGTCATTGACTCTTTTGGCTAGTTGATAACCTTTCATGTACATAAAAGAGCAAGCTTGGGATGTGGATGACATACCTTAAGTTAATTCACATGTGACATTTTGGGGGAAACCCCTTCCCTTTTCATGACATAGCTTATCAGAAACATATGGCATAGGGATTTTCGAATAAGATCTCATGTCTTCTTCTACTTTAAAAAAAATGCGCGCATCAATGGTGTTAGCAACCACTTTAAAGTGGGGGCATACATCAACACTCATGTTTCATTGTGCAATTTTCTTTCTTCCTACGATGCATCCTTTTCTTGGTGGTGTCATTGGTTTTGATTTCCTCTGAGAGTGTGATATTTCTTTGACTTGTCCTCTCTTGGAGACATTAAGCACAATTTTCCCTAAGAAGAGACCTTGCACAAACTAAGAAAAATACCTTCAAACATCTTTCTTGTTGCATTGCATCTAGGGAAAACTTTAGTGGTGAATCTTTGCCAATTGGTGAATTCTAGAAATCAACCAAGTTGAAATTGGCGAATTAATCGCACCCAATAGGGTGTCCAAATCGCTTATATTTTATGAACTATCGATCCAATGCATGTCCATTTGCCAACAATTTTTTATGAGGCATATTTAAGCAATAAATTTTCCATAACAAACTATGCATTTCAAATGGGCTGATTAATATTTTTGCCTGGAATCCTGGAAGCATGTAATAAAACACCTACATATTCGCCAATACTATTAAAACAACATTATATGAGGACCCATTTTGCCAATTAAAATTTACAAGTAGTTGCTTGTGAAGACCCATTTCACCAATTAAAATATATAAATAGTTGCTTATGAGGACCTATTTCACAAATAACATGTAAAAATAATTACATTTGAGGACACATTTCACCTTGAAAATTACAATGTATTGTTGTATAAGCATGTGATATTCGCCAAATTTTTAATATACCATTTAAAAATCCCACAAAATTCGCCAAATATGGATTGATATAAATACAATCAAAATTGTCATTTATTCTTACACATTTTGTTTAGTTCTGAGGTTGTACTTCTCGATTTGGAAGTTAACGAAATCCAAAAATGTAGACTTAAAGGTGAGTGATCATTTCTTCATAGTGTTATTAGATATAATAATAAGATTTCTTTATCTCTTTTCCATTCTTGCTTCAGTCTTAAAGATGTTTTTGAGTAGGGAATGGGATCTATATTCTCTATCCTTAAACAAGAAGACATTTTTTTCCAGCTTTTATTTGAAGTGAGAGATCAATATGTCAAGCAACAAGGGTAATACTCCTCAAGGTAATGAAGAGACTGGGAGGCCATCAAAATTCCCAAAACGTAGAGGTACCATACATTCTTACTTTGGAATTGGCAAAGTTTTTGATCCATTAGATCAAGATGGAGCTACATCATCATCTCTTCCACCAAATATTAATGAAGAAGGAATTCAAAATACCTCACCACCACAGGAAGGTCAAGGTGAGATTGTTAGTGAGTTAATCAAAATGTATCAAATGCGGATGGAAATACCACAAAAGATGTTCCAAGGGATACCCTAGTTAGCCAACATGAGATAATTGACTTGGATGAGGATTATTTTGGTAGCAAGAAAAGAAAAGGAAAATAAAAAATGGGGCGTGAGTGGGAAATGACAAGGAATTTTTAACTTGGTTGGTTTTCAAAGTACCCATTCATTGCACCAGTGGGGGTAGCAAATGAAAACGATATTGAAAAAGAAACACTATGCAAGTGTATGATTTGTAGTTGGAAATGTGGAAGAGACAAGATGTTGCAGCTAAAGCTTGACACTATAGAAAATAATATCGGTAAAGTTTACAAAAAAAAAATCATAGATGAAAAGGAACAATCATTTGTATGATGGAAATCAAAGGAAGAATGCCTTCATGTTAAGTATGACATGGAATATGAAGAGCATAACCATATAATGTCGAAGCTTGTTGAATGTCAAGGTACACTTGAGGCTCATTTTGGAAAATCAATGGAAGCAACAAATCTATCAAAAAATGTTCAGATGAGTGTTGTTTTTCATATTTTTTCTAGAGGGCATCCTATAACAGACTACCCAAAATATTCTAGCTTATTATCTTATTTAGGTGTTCCTCACTTTCCTTTCTCACATTAGTCAGTAAACGCTAGATGGGAATGGACAAACTATCTTGTTGCAGTGGAAAAGGAAGATTTAAAGGAGAAATTAAAAGAGTCAAATTTCATTGCATTATCTTTAGATGAAGTCACTACGATAGACAATACTTCTTGGGTCTGTATCCATTTGTATACTGTACAACAACATGTTTTCCAAGTTCATCTTCTCCATGTTCATAAAATGAAGGACAATTCAACATCACAAAATCTATTTGAACTAGTCAAGAAATCTTTGAATGAAATTGCAAGTATAGATGAGTTGAAAATTGCCAAAAAGTTGGTGTGTGTAGGAGCTGATGGAGCTGTAGTGATGCAAGGTCAAAGGAGCGGTGTTTGCACAAAGTTACAAACTACTTGTGCACCATACATGCTTGGCATTCACTACATGGCCCATAAAATGAATTTAGCATTCAAAATTGTAAGCAAGTTTCTTACAGTATCAAAAGTTGAAAATATAGTCCACGAGATCCATGCATACTTCTGTTGAAGTCCCAAACATTTCACAAAATTTCAAAATTTTCTTGAGGGAATAACACCAGAAAACAAGCTTCTCAAGGATGTTGATACCAGATGGATCTCCCTGCATGGACCAATGCAACGGGTTCTTTCAGAATATCAATCCTTGATTGGAGTGATGTACGAGCATCGCAACACAGTAGACAAAGCTCTTGACCTCTTACATAGGTTAAGCAATATAGAGACACTCTTGACTTTAGCTAGTCTTCTCTCCATGCTGGATGTGATGAAAAATATTGTGAAGAAATACCAATACAAAACTATATATATTTATGAATATTCCAATCTACATAAACATACATGCTTGGCCCTCGATCATTTATGTCTAGATCTAACACAAGAAGGAGCAAATTATTTCATGTGGTGAAAAATTACTGATTTGAGTAATCCTGATAATTATTTATAGTTTAATGCAAGAAAACACTTATGTATCTATGTACATGGATATGAGATACCAATGTACCATTGTAAGACAACCAAGCACTCTAGAAGAGATGTAACTGTTAATGAGGAAGATTTTAACGTCATTGTTAAATCTGTTAGTGATAATTTGAAGGAAATTGCAAAATCTCTTTCCTTAGAGTTTCGTGAAAGATTCCCTTGACATGAAATACTTGAAGCCATGGGTGTTGTGTATCCTCAATTTTGGATAAACCGAGATAACCCAAAATATTTTCATGATAAAGTAAAAATATTGATCAAACAATTTTTGAAAAGGGTAACATACAATGCTTTGACAATAGAAGGAATTTTAAATTAAAATAAGCTTAGACAACAATGTAGGAGTTTTGCAACAACTATGAAGGACCAATATAAATCCATGGGCATGGAGAAGGCCTTTGAACTGAGATCAATAAAAAAGGTTTGGACAAACTTAGGTTAGAGTGAAATATTGCATGATTCGATATCGTAATATTTCAAACTTGCTGATTTATGTGAAACAATGATATTGGGGTTGGTGGAGGATGACAAAGTTTTTAGTACATTGGGGTTTTTTAAATCAAAGTTAAGAAACAAACTAGAGAAGAATTTGGAAAATTGCTTGATGATGAAAGAAATTGCGTATAAAGTAAAACAAATTCTCTTTCAAAGGGCACTCACAATCTAGAGGTCCACATGTGAAAGAAGAGGGACTAGGTTGTGCAACACAAACACTCCAAATCCAAAGGTTGGTACTGGTGGCAGTGGTAGTGGTAGTGGGACTAGGACAAATGACATTGACACAAACGACACAATGAATGTTGAATTTGAGACACAGAGATCCAGGTCGAAGAAAATGAAGAGCAAACTCAAAATTAAGATGACTCTTTTACTTTATCTCAAGATGAGCGTCAGTTTAAGGACCCCAACTCCATTTGGGAAATGGAAGATAATTAACAACTTTTGGGTATTTATACCGCACTTCATGAATTAGTTTCCATTGTTCCAAAGTCCAAACTGTAGTTGATGATATTTTATATTGTATTCAATGAAATTGTGAATTATTGCACTTCATGATATCTTATTTTATATTTCACTTCATGAATCATATTCCAAATTGTAGATGATATTTTATATTGTATTCAAATAAATTGTGAATCATTGCACTTCATGATATTTTATTTTATATTGCATTTCATGAATCATATTCCAAACTATAGTTGATGATATTTTATATTGTATTCCATGAAATTGTGATATTTTATATTTTATATCGTATTCCATGGTATTGAATTTGATATGTGATTCTGCATCATTTTTAAAGAACAAAACTTATCACACTACTTATAAATTCCTATTGCATTTCCATTCACACAATCTTTGATAAATAACTAAAAGGAATATTAATCCATTCCTTGAACACAAGCTAACAGTTCAACATCCATAACTTATAAGCTCTACCAAATTGATTATAAAAAGAGTTTCTGATACTCCAGCATTAGAAGCAACTGACATGACCATAAACGTTGCTAAGCTCACAAAAGAAACAATTGAGAGCCTTACTAAAGATAGAGACATGTATAGAAGTGTTGGTCAATAGATTTTTCACCTAACTCTATATTTACTAAAGGAAATGCTTTTAACTAGAAAGCTTCGAAAAGCATCCACACAACTTAAACAATAAAAGTTTAAAATACCAAATCACCTAAATTATATTGAGAAATCCTTACGCATCCATCACCATAAAATATTTATTCACAGATAAACATTCCATAACAATGAAACTAACCAAACATCTATCATTCCAATAATAGATAATCCACTGACAAAATACTCAGCAAAAGCAGAATAAATCCACACACCATAACTCAAATATTACGCATGCATGAACTTCACCATTGTCTTTCTATATTGAAATAACAAAAAAATAGTAAAAATAGCAGAGTTTTTTTTTGTTCTAATGAGTAAAGGCCAAGCATTGACCCCCATATTTAAAGATTACAAATTGTCTTGATAACAGTTTCTTGAAGACAACCGTTTTAGAAATTAAAATAAAAAGTCTTTGAATTATCAAGACAAACAAATTAAAGAGTATAACATAAGAACTAAAAACTAATCAGTGGTCCCAACACCGAATCCTTCACTTTCAATTATTTCCACCTCTTGTTGCTCTAGTAACACCTCATGTTCCTTTACGCTTTGCCTATATTCCTGGTACTTGGTGATAACTGCGGTGATGTTTTTTCTTCCTAGAGTCATGGTGATTTGTATCCTTGTCCTCCATTTTGAAAGTGCATGGTCTGACTCAACTAGCATTTCATAGATGTTGTCACTTTCCACCTTAAATGAACTCATATAGGTCTATAAGTTACTCAATTTTATGAATGAGTTTATAGTGACTGTCTTAGGATCACCTATTTCTTTATGATACACCTCTTTAAACTACCTTGTTATGTCTGCAACATCCTGTACCTTTTCATCGAACTCATTCGCAAGGTCCAATTCAAGAGCATTAAATTTCTCCTTGATCTTCACCAATATTTCAAAGTATTTTTCTAACACTTTATTGATTTCTTTGATACAATCTTCATATACTGAAAATTTCCAATCCAAGGAATCAAACCAACTAGGATCAATTTCTCTAGGGTCATCCACCAATTTTTTTTTATTAACAGAGTGTGCTCCATGGAGAGTAATTATGCAATTTCCCTTGAAAGAAAATGTGCTACTATGTTCTCTCCTGATCTACTGGAGCTCAACTACTAGTTCCTTTCTTTTATCAAACACATTAACATAGAATTGCATAAATTTACCAATGTAGAAAAGGCCATCCTAATAAAGCCCTTCTATCCATTCGCTGGCAGCTTTAGCATAACCTAAATTTTTCTTGACTCATTGCACAGTGTCAGAGTCAATACCTTGAACATTTGAGCTTGAAGCTTCCTTAGTGGTCAGAGTCACAATTGATGAAATCAAATTTCTTAAACAAAGAATATTTTATTGCAACTGAAGGTTCTCCTTTTTCTGTTCTTTTTCTCTTTTGATCAATGCATTAGCAAAGTAATCACCATGATATACATCACCTTCTAAAGTAGATGGCCCCATATCAACATGAGTAACCTTGTAGTCGACTTCCGTTATCTCATTTTCATTTAGGTTTGTTTCTGAATCAACAATCTCCAACAGTTGATGCCCACAAGTGGAATCAGTGACAATTCATGACATCCTCTTAGCCTTTTTGGGCTTTTGGTGACCCTACAACAACATGACAACTGTATCTACTTCAATTGTCATTACGAGAATATGAAATTTCTTTTCTTCTCAACTGCTTTCTTTAACCATACTAGGGAAGATGCCACTAATCTAGTGTCTCTACTTTCAACACTTACATATTCTTTATTTTCAGTTGATTGAACATAAACATAAGTATCTTGTATTGGAGAAGGCTGATCTTCAAAGAATGTGGGAAAAAATTTATCATCAATTATTTGTTGAAAAATATCCTCATATTTTTTAGGCATTGGATTTTCTTGTCTAGCCTTTTTCTTAGGTACCGAGGGTACATTATCCTATTCACAAATTTATTTTAGCTTGGCCCCAGTGTCTTCTAGCTTCTCACCATCTCCTCCTGACTATGAGCTAGTGCCAAATGGCCTAATTAACTTCTTTCTAGCTGATATATTTATGCCAGAGGCCTGTACAATCCCTTGCTCTTTTCTCTATGAAACTCTTTGCTCATGGGGAGAACCCGCACTTTGGCACCATTTTTTGGTCAACTAGTCTGAAGTTGTTTTCAAAATAGGGGCATAAAGGACCATTAATTTTGAAACTTCATCCTCTGACCAATTAATTCTATACAAGGGCTTAGCAGCAGGGGCCCAATATTCAGGATCAATGATCACCGAGTCTTCTTGTGCATCTTCTAGAATATTGAAAGAAATATCAAAAGCTTGTATTTGCTTTAGGGTCAATCTCATGAAATTTATTCTATGCACCTCACCTTCATCTGTACAGTCTTCCAAAAATTCTTCAATATTAGGGCAATGTTCATAGTTGCTAGCTCCATACAATTTTTTCTTAACATAACCCTTGTTATCAAAATTAGTTCTCATGGGCAAACACTGAAAATTGAATTCATTTAGGGATTTCTACACACCCCTAGAAATATTATTACTTTTGCAAGTAAATGAAGGCATGCACAATGGAAAATCATACCCCTTCTTTCCCATGTTTGAATATTTAACATTTGCAATGACCATCTGCCATAAAAATTCAAGAAAAACCAGGAAATCACTTGGGTAGTGGGGCAATTTCATTGGAGCCTTCTCAAAACCTCCAATTCTAAGATAAGTGAATTTGTTGAACTGAATGTAGAAACTTCCAAAACTCAATACCAAAGTATCCAATTCAAGTTCAAGTGAATCCCTAAGCTTAGGTTTTCCATCAATTCTTCTCACAATTTCCATTAAAAATGCATCATTGACATGGCAAAAATTCCTCATTTCAACCTCCTTAGTGAGTTGTGGAAACCTTCTATATATAGGTGTGTCTAACGTTGGAGACCTTTGTGGTTCCAACCCTACCCATACAACCTCTTGATTGGATAGAATGTAAACTAGGTATGAGCACATGTGGAAGGCAACAATTTGCCAAAAAATATCATTTTCTCATTTAAACGATAACTAATAATCTCAGCCAAGTCAATGAATTTATTTTCACTACAAATCGCTAGAATAAAATGACACATCCAAAATTCAAAAGAGTCTGAATATGCATTACCAACCACACGATGTAGCAAGGTGATAACATTTGAAATTTCATCGTTAAAATAAACCCTTTTAAGCTTTGAGGGCAACTGAGACTTACCCTTTTTCTCGGACTTCAACCAATTCTTCACAGTGGAATTTTTGCACCATTCTTCATTCATTCTGAAAAACTTGTCACCAATAGCTACATACATTTCCTCTTCAGTTTCCCTCTCTAAAATTCTTAATGCATGAGAAATGACTTTAGGAGTAATTCTTGCAATGACTGACCCGTCCACAACTCTAATTTCCCGAGTCTCTAGAATGTAGCCCCTTGCATATGCAATCACCAAGTCGATGCTTTGTACATCCTCGGGAAAACCTCCCGTGTGTCCCAAATTGCTCCGTATAACTTTATTTTCCAATGGTGTCTCTTCCTTTGCTCCATGCACACCAAAAACTCCTCCAAATTGAGGTGCCCAATTTCAGTGTCCCTCACGCCAGACCAATGATTTTGAATTCCACTCTACATGAGTGCAAATTCATGGAGATAGAATGTTTGCACTTGAGAAGTACTGGCATTGGAAAAGAATGAGAATGCAGGATAAATGACTTAGTAAAAATTTACCACCCATTGGCACTTATTTTTTTATTTTGATAGGATGTGCATTAAATGTGGAATTCAATTTCATTCCTTGAAAAGATAGCCTTTAAACCTGAATTCTTTTTGAAATTCCTGAAATGATAACTCAAGGTTAGTTCGTACACAACATTCAATGAGCTGATGATGCATTTGAAAGCCAAGATAAGTCCATAATGTCACGTGGTTGCGAAAACTTGGAATCTTAGAACCAAAGTCAAAAAATTCAAAGTTTTGGAAATCTCTGACTCACCGACTACAAAGATGACCAACAAAGTCTTTGCAACTCAACAAAGTGAACCAAGTCAGGGAATTTGAAAGTTATGAAAATTTAGAACTCCATGAAAAGGTTATAAAACTTGGAGGACTAGCGACTAATTAGGTTAGGAAAAGCGTAAAAACCACAACTTTGAGCATTCACCAAGAGAAACAAACAACAAGGCATTAAAAATGAATGAGGTAAAAGACCCAAATGACCAAAGGAGGGGAAGTTTAAAATTGCTGACAGTAGTTCAAAATTTACAGATAACAAGAAGTAAGTATAATGAGCTTATTGATGAATGTAATAAGAGTCAGCAAAATGTTGCTGAACTTGAAACATAGCTAGCATTATGCAAAAAATAAGTGGAAATATTAAGTCTCAAGGACCAGCTAGTTTAAGTCATGCTATAACTAGGGAGTGGATGATTTCTCATGAGAATATCTTTTGGTTTGTTGTAGCCGTTTATTAAGGAAATGATCGGTAATTTGTCAAATGAAAATGTGACATGTGTACATCTCAACTCGAAGCTTGTTTTTCTCCCTTATTTTGAGTCTATCATCTCTCCAGTTGTACCATTTTACATGAATTATTGATGAAATTTGATAAATGATCTTTCATTAATCTTCTTTATCATTATGCATTGATGTATGTTTTAATTTTGGCTCTAGTTTAACGAACCAGTTAAAGTACCTTGATTAAAGCATGAATTCATATAAATGTTTAGTGGATCTAGTAAGTTATTAATTAGTCATGGATTTTGAGTATTGATGTGTGAATTGTAATGCAATTTGACTAAGATTATGGATGCCTAGAATTAAAATCAACTTATAGTTCATTTTTAATTATGTTAAAAGTAAAACTTGAACATGTACTTAGTGATTCATCACTCAACTCAATGCTTAATAACATATTAACAATAGTATTAGTAGGATATATACAACAATGAACATTAGCAATCATTTAATGTGTATCTAGTAGTTGAAACCACAAACTTTTTCTTCAAATGATAAAATAATAATATAGATAATTGAACATCAACACATTACTGAAGTCTGAATTTGAGCTTTTTTATTGATTTTCACATGAAGGAGTACATAGAGGCATTGGAAATGCAAAATATTTCCCAAAGAAAACTCTGCACAGAGCTGAGTTGGAACTTGGAAACTCATATTATCAAAAATCAAATCACTGTATCACCTTTTCCAACAACTTCCACTCTTCAGGTGGTGTAATTGTCATTTATTCTAACTAATGTTGTTTGACTTGAAGTTTTGTTAACATTTCATAATTATAATTGAAACCTGTCTTGAACTCTTAACTCAATTTTGCATTCAAGGTTATCAGTGGTCTGATGGAATCCAAATAGTTCACCATATTTGGGTTATGAGGAAAATGGTCCAAATCAATCTTCCATGCACCATCCATCTTCTTTTTGAAATCATCCTTTCCAATGAATCACTCATTTATGTCAAAACCCTCTGGCAAACCAAGCTCTGTGAAGTTCCTTACCTTTTCATCCACCTTCTTCATCGTGTCTATAGCCAAATGAAAATATTCCTTTGTTTCACACATTCTCAAACACTTTTGAATGATAGATGACAACTTCATTGAGGTAGAAATCCGATTAGTAATCCATTTTGATTTCAAATCATTGTCATTGGATTTGTAGACTATTTGTAGAACTTGCTTTGTAGATTTCTTTAATGCCAACACATTTATGTTGTCCACTAAATATTTGTTGAGCTTCTTATAATGTTGTTTGATAGCATCAATCAATTGAAACATGTCACACAAATGATCAATCCTCTGCATTATTTCATCCCAGATCTTTTGTTTCATATGCTTCATTGTATCTCTACAAAATGCAAATAACTTATTTTGACAAGAGTTAATTTCTTTTTTTGCTTCCATTGGCTCTGCCTCCAATCTTTCATTTCTTTTTCTCTCTTTCTCCAATTTTTGTTTCCACTGTGCATTTCCATTCACAATGCTTAGTCTTAATTTTTTTGAAGTGGATTTTTCCTCATAATATTTCTTGTTGCTCTCATCTAGCCTTTGCTTTAGGTCATTCACTTCTCTCTCATTTTGTTTATCCTCTTTGCTTGTTGATGTAGAGGCAAATTTTTTTATTCTTTTTTTAATTCATTGCTCTTGTTATCTATTTCTTTCCTCTTTTCTTTCTCATTTGCTAGGTCTGCTTGAAACTTTTCTATTTGAGTCTGCAAACTTTTTTTCTATCTATCTTGCTTTAGCAATGATGTGTATACCAATTCATTGTTCTTCTTTGATACATTAATTTTGTCAGTATTTTTGAGTCTAGAAAAATCCAATTGAAAATTGGCCACCTGGTATTCATATTGATCCATATGTGCTGGTTTGTTTTGAACTATGGGAACAACAATTGTGTACTCCATGATCTATTTATTTGTGTCAAATGTGGGTAATACCATGGTTGTTGCAGGCACTGAAGTTACAACAAGTGCACTCTCCATCAGTTGCTTCTTTTATTTTTTATACAAGTCTGATTTCTTTTTGAACTCTTCAATGAAATCAAAACTTGGGGACACAGGAACAATGTAATGCTTGAATAGAGAAGGAATATGAGTACTTTGAATTGCTAATGATGTTGCAACCACACTTAATAGCAGTGAGGGAGTGCTTGGAAATAAATCCTTTGTGGTGGATCCATTGATAGTGTGACTTGGACCTGTCAAAATCCTTTGTCTCTTTTGTATGCCTTGGTAACCTGGTGTTTGTGTGGTATCTTGTATTGTTGTCTTCTTGTGTGTAATTTGTTTTTGTAGCACATGTTGACCACTATTAGTACTACTACCCATACCATCACCACCAGTGGAAGTGTCAATTGGACTAGGCTCTCCACCATGGGCATGTCCTAGTTGTGATTGTATATGACCATGAGGATTAGGATTTGAAGTTCTAACAAATTGAATTTTTTCAGTTGTACTTGTATGCCCTTGGTCTAATTTTTCACCTCCAAACCCAAGGCCAAATTTATCAACTAGTTTTCTATGCTCTACATTTGTTACCGTCCAAGGGCCTTGTCTTTGGGACCCCAAAGGACCACCTTCATAACCCATTTTTTCAACTATGGTTGCTCCTGAAGTATATTCTTCTTTTGTGGCCTCACTTAAACTAGGTTTGAAATTGACACGGCTTTGTTCTTCCCTATCATCATTAGATTCATCATCAAATTCTTTATCTTCCCATTCATCAGGATGCTCTATATTCCACAATTTGCTAAACTCACAATCTTCTTCATTATTTCCATACTTTGCAAGAGCTCTTCGATCACCTAGCTCCTTCCTCATAAACCAAACGGTAGCAATTTTTGATCATGACCAATTTTTATTTGTAACTTCCTTCTCTAAAGAATTTGGTATTTTTTCTCTACTAGATAGTTTATCATTTTCTCGTAAAAAAATGTTGTGTCCTGATTGTCTTTTGGTGCAATGCCATGATTTATGTTGAAAATTGTTCAAAAGAAATACCATTCTCAACAACACTTTTCTCCATTGCTATTTTGACCTCATCCTAAGAATCCTTGTTTCTCAAGTTTTCAAGCAAGGGTTTACTTTGATGTTGAATTCTACTTGTAGTATTCTTATTGGCCACAATAATTGATTTAATGGTGTCACATGGATCATATTGCCAATGACAGATAGCATCAAAATAAAAATAAATTTAAAGATTATGTGCCACACTAAATGCTTTTCTCTCGAATGTGAACCCTCCACATGAAAAAGGTAAAGAAGAAAATAAGGTCTTATTTTGCTGACTAAGAAAGTGTAGTTCATCAGCACTCTGCATTTGCCTTATTCCAATACAAAAACCCTTTCTGTCACATGTATTGGAAGTTTGTATGGTTGTACTCCTGATCCATAAAATCTTAGCACAATATATTCTTCCATTAAGTACCAATCAACCGATTGTATTTCTTTTCCTAGTTGAATGCAGTTTCTACATGACATAAGCAATCTATGCATTGGGGTATTTGTAATTGCTTGATGCAATGGAGCCAAAAATTAGTCTAAAAAATGACTGTGGTTCCTTTGAGAATCATGCATCCTTATCTCAGTGGTCCATTCATATATTGGAGCCATTTTCTTTTCCTCAACATTACTATAGGGTTGAACCTGAAGCTTGTTGGTTTGAAATATTCCTCTAAATTTGAATAGAAAAAGATAGCACAAGTAGGTTGTGAACCTAAATGTCTTGCTGGAACCTCCTTTAATCATTAAAAAATGTTTATGCATGGATTCTATAATGTGCTGAATAAAATTATATTTGACATGTGGAACACCATAATGGATATTATATACCATTTCAAGGAGGCTTGCACCCACTTCCAAATTCATATCTAGACCGAGGAAAAATGCTCGCATGGAAATAGTATCCTAAATATCCAGATCATAAGGAAGCTTATAATCACCTTTCAATTTATTTCTATCCTAAACTATTTTACTTAAGAAAGCATTTTTCTCCATTTCTTCCACTGCTTCATAATCACTAGCAATTGTTTCTAGGTCAATGTGGACGTTTCCAAATTCTTCGGTTGTAAACCCCAACACTTCTCCAAGTTCTTTTGCATTAATGGATAGCAATTCTTCTTTGCTATCTTTATTAAAAATTTCTCTTTTGTTATCATCATAATTTTGGGTTCAAACCATGATAATTGTGGGAAAGGGAAAACTTCATGTAACATCATGCACCCTAATCTAGTTACCCATAATGCATTGATACTATTAACTTTCATTTTATTTGTAGCCTTATTCTGAGATGAAAATCTAAGTTTTGAGGTATGCCTACCATAGATTTCAGGATCATAAATATCATGGTACCCATAGGGGAAACCTGGGGTTTTAAGCAATTCTACATAATGTATTTTTTTATCCTACATTGCTCTAATGGTACTGGTGTTAGACATGCTTATACAATGTGAAATTGAGAATTCCCTAATACCTATTAGTCCTCCTTAATTTTTCTTAATTATTAAGTCTCTCAACCCTAAACCCAAACTTCAAAGTTTGATAAAATAAGATTTTAAGAAACATCAAACGATGAAACGTAGCTGCAAGAATTCTTTCACTTACCCGAATTCTAACTCTTGAAAAGATTATTGCTGATAGTCATGGAAAATTGAATGGCCTTGTTGGAAGTGGAATTGTGGAACCCAAAATAGGGTGGTGCACTGTAATGAGCAATCTAAAGACTGAAATCTCCCCATGTACTAACCCTCTCACTTAAAAAAAATCACTTGACACTTAGCAGTACAAAGTGCTTTTTTTCTTGAAATTGGAACATTAAAGTGAATGAAACGTCTTAGGTCTACATGTTGCAAATTCTAAACCGTTGATATTTGTAAATCTAATGGTTATAGGGTGGTTATGGAGGTTTAAGTTCACAAGCCTATCGCTCTGTTCATTTCATTCCGGAATGCAACTACAACCATACATCAAATGTTCATCGAATAGTTGAAACTTGAGTAATTTATGATATGAACTTAAAACAATAAACATGTGTTTTAAAGTTATTTTAAACTTTAGTACACTAGGATTGACATCAAGGCCAAGGGGCCGGTAACTTAATGAACTACAAAGGACTTAAAAAAATGAATAATGATGCCAAGAACTGGGGGAGAAGGTCAATGACAAATTAGAAATCAATAAAATTTCGGTAAACCCTAACAAGAGTGACAACTTTTAGTATTTATAATGTTTTTTTTCAATTTGATGGCAACTTTATTTTTTCATTTGTATTTCTTTATGTTTAAATCTGCATGCAATTATTTCATAAATATATATACTTAATTTCTTAAAGGAAAAAAAAAATTGATTTCAATAGATTCATAGACACTGAACTCTTAAAATAACTCTTTAATGTAAGTGTAAATGAATAACTAAGAATAACACAACACAACCATTTATTTTATTACAACTGAATTACAATGTCACATTATTACATATATTTGTAAAGATGAGTAACTGTAGAGTAGACAAGCTCCAATTTTGTATAAATAACATATGTCACTTTACATAGACATAATTTATTCCAAGCTGTTGCTCGTGATAATGGATTATAATTTGATTTTAATTTCCAAGCTTCTGCTGGTGACAACTTAATATAAATGTAACTCTAAAAATAAATGCATGATTCCAAGCTTCTACTAGTGACAACTTAATACAAATGTGGCTCTGAAAATAAATGCAAGGGATTTTCCAACCATGCTAGGGAAAAGGGGGATCCAATCATGTTGAGGAAAAGGGAGCTATGAAGATACAAAATGTACTTATATCCTTTGAGAACTAGAGTAATGCAGAAGATGAGGGGTTGTAAAATTGCTCCCATCTTTTACTTGCAACCTCGATGCACTAGGATAACACTTATCTTCATTAGAGCTCCTCATCTTGGTTCAAAACTTGTCTGATAAGTCAGGTCAACCAAATCAACTTCTTTCCAATTCCACCCATTCTGAACTTGAAGGAAATTTTTCTTTTACTCTATAACTACATAATTGGAGGTAGGAGAATGTATAGTACCCCCAATAATACCACATCATCTTCTTCCTGAATCCTTATTAACCTTAGAAAATGAAAAATCTTATGAAACTATCCACTATCGCTATCCCTATTTATGGGCCACCAGTGCCGCTACCAACCTGATCCCTATTTACTTGTGACTCATGTGTGTGAGATTGGTTTTGATGGCCAAATTGACACAACAACATTTAAACAAAACATCTCCTATCCTAATTCTCCTGAAAAAGAAAGATAACATATAGTAATCTAACTCCCAAGGTCCTGGTAGTTGGTTCTCAACTATGCTCTTTTACTGAGCGGTCAATGAGGCTGTAATGTTCAAGGGGCCTGCTGGTTATTGAGCTTCTTGATTGTTGTAAGATCGAACTCCTATTTAAACCTATTCTAATCGAGGGGTATAAATAAAAGGAAAAAGATATATCAAGGACACAAGAGATAAAAGAATGTTGATTCATTCAACTAATCAAACCTGTTACCTTCCAAGGAATTCCTAAATTGAAATTGCAGAACAAACCAACTCGTAATCAATACAAAGCTGAAGATTCATTCACAGTGCAAATTTCAACATCAGATCACAAATCATAATTTGAACAAAAGAAAAAGATTAAACTTTATTCCTCGAAGAATTCCAGATTGAACAGTAAACCAAAAAAATATCATTCCAGAGCATAACTTAAAGCAGGTTTAAGTCTGTCTGCTTCTATTGTCAATGAAACAGATAAGCAACATTTACAAATCTGGCAAGATCACCAGTGTACAAAAACCTATGTCTTCAAATTACCTCCATCTAAACTAAGAATTGCAGAAAAATCCATTAACTATCCTATTGCTAACTTGTAAAAACTTCTAACTTCTTTCCTAAGTCTCTAACCCTTTTCAAATGAGAAGTTTTGAAAATTAATAGCTCAAAATCCCATAATTTTCTCTAGAACTGAAACATCAAAAAGTTGTAGCTTTTTGTGCATAAAATTAAATACGAAAGATAAATTTCTGTTTTAGCTCTCTATTTAACCCAGTTGACTTTCAATTGACAATTACAGTTTCCAATTTGACTTTGAGTTCCCCTTTTTGCACAATGAGCAACAACATCTTTGTCCAAAAATTACTCCAAGCAAGCCCACAATGTACTCAGTTTTCTCCCAGTTTGATAGTCTTATCAAAAAATCCCCTCTTTTTGTGTAATTTTTTTTTGCAAATTACCTCGACCATGATTTGTTATCTTTAAGTACCTAAAAATCAGAAAATGCATCCATTAATACATAAAATTAAATAATAATTAGTTTCCAAAACTAATTAATTCAAATTATTTCAACTAAGCATAAATATAATAAACTCCTAATGAACTCAATTTGAAATAATAATAATAATAATAAACTTCAGAATAATGCTACTTTAACATAAAATAACATAAAAATAAAATAATGCCCTGTGTGTATTTATGATCCCCTCGCACCATTTTTGAATCTTGACAATTTCTTGCAAAACATCAAAAGAACAAAATTAATTCATCCACATTTAATTTGCAAGAATCAAGTAACTTAAAACATATGAATCCATTTTAACTGAATTGACGTATTTTAAATATTAACTTGTAAAATCAACCAATTCAGACTGCACAAACTTCCTTATTTATCCTTCCCAAAAAGATTTTATGTTTTACATAATTCTTTAATCAGTTTTGAATCCATTGAGTCTGAAGCTTCAAAGTTTCCTTAGGCCACAATCTGGATCATCTTCAAAATCCATAACTCTTGGTGCCCTTTTGAGAACAATTTACTGCTTTGTCTATGCTTGCTTCTCCATTTTATTGAAGATCTTTAAACCTTTCAAGACATATGCTCTACGCATTGTCTGCAATCACAACCCTCACTTTGCATAGATCTCCACCAGGGAAAATAGCAACTACAAGGACTGGAAAAATTTCTCCATTCCTCGTGCTTCAATCCTACTTCCATCCTCACAATAACTTTCAATCCTTCCACCCATAACCGTGTAAACTCCTGGACTAAATTGACCCATATTTATCTTGATATGCTCACTTTTGTCACCAAACACAGTCCTAGAGAAGTCCATCTCCTGAACATGAATATTTACACCTAAAAGGGGCCCTTTTGGTAGGTTTGAGGTATCAAATAATTGGGTTCTCCTTTATACAATATTTTGTTTACCTACCGATCATGAGACCATAGTTCGCTGAGGAATTTCCTCAAAGAGTTTAAGTGCCTTATCTATAAGCCCATTTTGGGCATATCCTACAACCATTGTTGTACAAGAAACAACATCTCGATTTCACAATTTATCAAACAATTCATGAGCTTTCTGAATGCTTGAACATTTTGCATACATAACGATCAAGGCATTGACCAGAAGAAGATCAAACTGAAACTCACTCATTATTATATTTTCATGGAGCTCCATACCCATCCCCGCATCTACCAAGTTAGCATAGGTTGGGATAATAGTAGCAAAGGCTTTTGAATCTGGCCTTATTCCTACTGAAGCCATTTCTTGATAAAGCTTAAGGGAGACTTCATTTCTTTGAGGCCTTTTGTTAGATAGTGGGCATAATACAACAACCTATGCCTTGTCTCTGTTCTTTCATTAGCATGAAGGACTTGTATTCGATTGAAGGTTTTCAAAGCCTTTTGAACAAATTCATTTTATAGAGAAATTCAATGAAATAGTTTACAACACCTCATTTATGTATGCTTCTTCATTTGAAATGCATGTCTAAGGCAATTGAATCCACAAGATCTGACCAAAATCCCTCTTAAATTCTCTAGTGCATGTTCATGCCCTGTTTTGTAACTTCCATTCTAAATCATTTCCTGCCATGAGACGACAATTCTTTGGGGTATATCACTGTCAATAGATCTCTTGGTGTGCATATGCCTACACATTTCATTCCATGAGATGACAATTCTTGTAATGGAATTTTGTTGAGTAGTTCACGTCTCTTGTTCATGCCTCTGCCTTTGGCACGGGTTGGAGAACATTGGGAGAGGCTTTGAAATTCACCTTCAAAGCCTACCAATTGCATTTTCATGAAGGTTTCTAATGCCTTTTCAACAAAATTTGATTGGTGAATATCCTACAAGGGAGGCATTCCACGAGATGATATCTCCCAGAGACCTTCTGTCAAGCAGTTCGCATGCTTCTGTCCGTGCTTCCACATTTTTCATTAGTATTTACTAGAGCACATAAATGCTATTACGAAGACCTCATTTCAGCATGATAAGGAAGGCACGAGTAGGAGATTTTATACCTATGCATGGAATTTTTGAAGCTTTTATAACAATTCAATTTTAAACCCTTCTTGCAATATATCCAATCCATGAGATGGGAGCTCTTTGAGGCGTCTTGTCATATGGTTCCTCTATGCGCTATCTATGCTTTCACATTTCATTCTATGTGAAACAACAATCATTTCTTTCATCTGAATCGTTCTGCACCCCTGCAATCCTTACATTACACGAGGCGACATCTCTTGGAGGTGGCATTCAAGCCTTTCCTGTGCTTCACCTCTTATGTGCATCACCCTCAACTTATTCCAAAGCTCCCCTTTCAACGCGGATCAAAGGACGTTGGCAAGGGTTGTGGGCTATGGAATTTATACTGGCCGATTCAAGAAATCTATTTTGTGTAAGCCAACAATCATGGCATTTCATGTTACTGCCCCTTCTATTACCTTGCACATGCTATGCGAGATGGGAACTACTCAGGAGCAAGAGTGGGTTCGAAATCATTTTAGAAGCGTTGTCAACTAAGGTTTGCACCCTTGCTAAGCTTTTAACTGTAGCAACCTATTGACACATGGGAACACTTCGAGGTTGTGGGTGACCAGAGAATGAAGTGGACCTCCACATTATGGGCTGGTTCCCTTTGGATTTTCTGGTAAAAACTGATTTTGAGAAGGAAAAAGGTAGAAGGATATGCCTGAACTAAAAAAAAACTACCATTAATAGGTGGTACACTAGAAGTAAGAATTCTGACCAAAAGCCATTGAAACTCACAAAAAGGCTCAAAAGAATAAAGTAATCTCTCAACACAGCAGTATATGTTTGCAAAAATGATTCTATGAAAGGTTCTGACTATTTTTAATGTTTAAACACATGGAAAACAATAATGTTTCCACAAATATAAAAGCATAAAAAGAGAACACTAGCATAGACCTGCACTATAACATAAGACTTTTTGCATTCAACATGGAAGGAATTTGATAAAATAGAGGATTACACAGGATTTTATCATGCAATCCACAACCAATACCAAACAACAAAGAGACAATGTGAAGGAAATAGATTTCTATTGAGGAAAAATGGGAATCTGTATTATTTCTGTCCAAAATATCATGAGTTACAAAAATGTGAAGTATCCGCCTCAACAAAACTCCAAAAATTAAGAACTAACTCTTCTATGAAAGAAGAGAAGGACTTATAGAATTGATCTCCAAATTCGGAATTGAAATTTGGCTCCAAAATCTGATGTGTTGTCAATCTTCTCCTCCAAATAGGGCATGCAATGCCAACCAACTCCAAGAATGGTTGTCCAAGTTTCACCAATTTGGTGAGCCGTATGCAAAAAGAAAGCCCTCCAAAACAGGGTCAAAATTCAATGATAACTCCATAATTGTGCCTCAATTTGCTCCTTGACTCAAGTCAAGTCCATAGGAACTCAAGAACTGAAGGAAAACCCTGATTTTGTGCTCCAAACTTTAGATTTATCTCCATGATTCTAGAAAGTCAACAAGACCATTCACTTTTGCATTTTAAAATATCTTTAATTTGAAATGATCTATAAAACATCATTCCAAATAAAGATTTACATTTTGAAACAAATGCAAATAATGAAACAATCTATTTTGCATTTTATAATAATATTTATTAAAAAGTGATTTATAATATCACTTTAAATAAATATTTTACAATTGGATTAAAATGCAAAAATAAATAAATGCCTAACTTTTATTTTACATTTTATAAATAACTTCCATTTAAAGTGTTTAATAACAATCACTTAAATAAAATTATTTAAAATTTGTAAAATAAAAGTCACGACCCCAATATGCATGAATAGAGCTTTTAATTAAAAGCCCAAGGCAAAAAAAATGCCTCCCTTCCTTCATCGAATTCCTTAGGGTATTAACCCTAATTCAAATGCAAAGACATCATTCATGTATTTTGTTTACTTACTCTTGGCTAAGCGCCGCCATGAGGAGAAACCCTAGCCGCGAGCTCTGAAGATGAGATTTTACTGTGCATGACGCCATTCTGTGAAGGTTTCTGAAGATTTTCGTAGAAACTTGAGGTAAGTGTTGATTTTTTGACCAAATCTGGGACATTTCTTTCATCTTAAAAGATTTTTTGAAGGCTTTACAAACCGCGACCTCACAATTTTCAGATGACATTCCTTTGTTTTATTATTGTTTTGCCTGTGGCTGCCATGAGACAATGTTACTTGGAGCTTTGTCTGGAAACCAACGCCATTTGCTGAAAGTTCTGAAGATTTTTACATTCTCTAAAAGCCATTGATAGCAAAGAATAGGCCGCGACCATCCTCGTATCCTCTGATATCTTTTTGTGACCGCCATCATGATACTCTTAAGGAAAAAACGTGGCAAGCACCATTTATTTCAAACCTGCTCTTTATTTTGAATTTTAAAGCTCTCTGAGAGCATCCCAGCCGCGACATTATTATGATTCTGGGCATTCTTCCTGTTTACTTGGTCGCCATGATGTAATTTCTGAGAAATGAAAAGAGAATAAGCCTCCTCCTCAAAATTGAAACGTTTTTCTTGCATTATCAAAGCTTTTGAAAGCTCTTAGTTGTACGGCCCTACTGTATCATGCATTTTTGATATATTTAATGCTCCATTTTGATTTTTCTATATTTTGCATAACATTTTCCTGTAGAAATTCGAATCCCTTAATGGATTCAGCTCTTTTTTGCTAGAATAATGGGTATTTTACTGTGAAATTTGCTTGATTTTTCCTTTTCTGATAAAAATCCTCCATTAGAACTCTTTGGCTTCAAATAGAAGATACTTTGACTGAAAATGAAAAGTGTAATGAGGAAATACTATAAAAAAAACTCTCAACCTGGGCATGGCCTGAAAAAATCTTGCTATCTTTTCATTTTCTATCATGGTGAAACCATGAGTTCTCCATGTATAATTATGCAATACTCCTTAATAGTTGCAACAGATGATTACATAATGACTGGTAAGAATTTGAATGCAAACAATATGACTATTCATCATGATTCATATGGTTGTAACCTTGAAATATGTGATAACTTGATGATAAAACTTAAAAAGCAATTGCCTTGGCATTCTTGTAAATAATGCATTCTGAAAATGTACTTAAAATGCAACACTGTTGTTATTTAATTTGCCTACTTATTGTAATGAATTTTGTGAAAAATATGCATAACACAAAACAGATTTTATGATGTTCAGATTGCACAAAATACTTATGAGCTGGGCTCTACCCTTGTGGGAGCCGCATTTTACTCCTCATTTTATAAACTGATGAATAAAACAACAACATTACGTTTCCTGTATCTGCACATAGCGAAAACAAGTTAGTAAAAACAACAATGCATCCATGGTTTTCTTTTGGTTTGTTTCCTGTACCTACACATAGCACAAACAAGTTAGTAAAAACATCAGTGAATAACTCTTTTTGGTGCTCTGCTTTTTCCCTTTTATCTGATGAATTCATTGATAGAATGTTCATTCCATCACTGTTGATAATGTAGGGATAGGGTAGAATGTGATCCCTCATTGTTCTAACGCTACCCTTCACACAATTTTGCAGGTAAACTTTGGAGGTGGAGCTGAACGTGACACCAGAGCTGAACCAAGATCAGCACAACTGTGACAATGATTCGTCATTCCAGGCAATGACGAATAACCCTCTCTCCTTATTTTCAGTTGTGTGATGTTCATTTTCTTTCTGTATTCATCATTTGATTAAGAAATCAAATCGGCTACTCCCACGGCTTGTGTGGGACTTCAACTTTTTCAATATGAATAAAAACAACATTACTTTGCAAACTTATGGATTTCTCTATTACAAACATTTGCATAATAACACCTAAAATTCACAAGTAATCAAATCCCATAAAATCATGAATATGTGGGCAAAAAATTTATTTTTACCTCCATGAGATGAATGTAATTCAGCTCTACCTGTTTTCAACTGAAGCTAAAAATAGGTAACAAGAAGCGGAGGCGGGATGAGAGTAGGACTAGAGTGGAAGCTAAACATGAACCTTATTGTTTGTGTCTGAATCATGTTTCTCCCCGGGTCCGGGTCCGACAACGTATGGGTATGCGGGAGCAGGATTACCTTAGTGCGGGAGTGGAACCAAGTTAAAATGTGAATATTTTTACTTGAAATGCCCAAATCAATATTCATCCCGTTTTGGTCCAACAAGTAAAATTTTTATTTTTTCGTTTATTTAATTTTTTATTTGTTTTTAATATTATAATGATTTTACTTTTTACATTTATAAATCTTTTAAATGTTTAAAAAGATTTATTTATTATTTTAATAATTATTATTTATATATATTTCTAAACTTTTAATTTTAAATCTTCTTAAATTTAGAAAAAGAAAAAGACCTAATTTTTAAAGTTTAAATTATTTATTTAATTAGATTAAACCTTATAAATCTTTTAAATGTTAAAAAGATTTAATTAAAATTCAAAATTTATTTTCTTCTTTTATTATTTATTTTTTTATTTTTTTGATCTTTATTATTTTTTGGGATTTTGGGATTTTATATATATTTTTATATTATTATTTAAAAAATAAAATGTTTTTGTATTTTTGTGTTTTATATTTTTTTTGTATTTTCTGAATAACAGATACGAAAATCGAAAAAATGAAGGAAAGACAAAAGATAAAAAACTGAACGATGCAAAACCAGACGTGAAGAAACAAAGAAGACAAAAACAAACGAATGAAACCAAAGGAACAAATGACACGATGAGGCGACGAAAAAAATGACGATAATGAAAAGATGAAGACCAAGATGAAGGGAAATGATAAAAAAAAATGCACAAACATAACAGTGAAAGACGAGACAAAGCAAAAACGAGTCAGAGAACATGACAGGGACGAGACGGGACCAGACAAGAAACACAAACTCGAACGACGCCAGAAGGCGAAGTGGGGATCAGAGTCGGGGGGGAAACCAGAACTTGAAACCCCCAAAGGTGTTAGGTGCTAATTCCATCCCGCAACCCAATCTCGACAAAAGAAACCAGTAGAACGAAAGAAAATAGAGGGGGTCCCCAACTTTGCCAAGCAAAAGTTGGGGCGTGTATGCAGGGCATAACAAATGGCAACTCTGCTGGGAAAATGCTCCAAGCATTTTAAAATGCGTAACCCTCCAAATCCCAAAATATCTAGTTTACGTTCGTTCAAGGTGATCTAAGAAGTGCAAACACAATCAAACTAGGACACGACAAAGGTCTGAGATGAAACTGAAATATGTCTGTGTGTGCAAATGATCCATTCCCCTCCATAAGCATTGTCATGATCAAAGTGGAGCAGACTCTACCCAAGCTACATAGTTGTGAGTTACATTTCTAACATGCAATGACATCCTGGGCATAGCTTTGCTGCCAGACAAGTGTCTATAGCCCCGACAGATATATCTTTGGTTCTCTCTAAGAATCGCTCTATTTCCAGCCAAGCGTCTATAGCCCCGGTAGAGATACTTGAATCACCCTTGCTGACTAAGTTCACTTTAGACTTTCTTTCTTTTCTCTTTTCTTAGATGTTGATTCTTTTGAAGTATAATTTTCTCGTTTCTCTCAATCCTTAAGCAATGAAACCTAAGTAGTAGGTTGAGAACCACAATGGACATCGTGAAAGAAATGTAACCCTTTAGATTTTTCACTTGGAATAGAGCTACCCCACTCGATGTAAACTAACTGATGGATTTCTTAAGATGTGCATATCGCAATAGACTTTCAAAAACTCCCCAAATATGCATAATGTACCAAGTTTTAACTCATGCTAACATTCCCCAGTTTGAGATGGATGAAGGTAAATCAAAGTTTTCAAAGTTGCTGACTGATCAGGTGTTAAAAAATATAGATAGAAAATTATCAACAGATTCACCTTTTGGCATAATTTGCATACAATAACTCAACTTCCATTGTCAACGAAAGGAACGCCTCGCTCCCCCCCCTCCCCTCCCCCCCCTCCACGCCTCCCCTAAAAGAAAGAAAAGCAATGAACCAACAAAACAAAAACAAAAAATGAGAACAAAAACAACAAACAAACAACAAAAGAGAAACAAACAAACCCATAAACGAAACAATAAGAAGAGAACAAAAAAAAAAAAACAAACAAAAGAAAAAAACCAAAACAAAAACAAAAAACAAAACAAAACAAAACTAGAAACTAAACCTAACTAATCCTAATCCTAAACTAACTGCAAAATTGAGCTTTACAAACACAAAACTGTGAAAATTTGTACATCCACTTGATTGATTTTTCATTATGTGCAAAAGCGTTAACTTACTAGGTACAACTCTAAACCTAGCAAATTTATTTTTATACTAAAAAATGTAGTTTATGTACGATAATTTCATTATGAGGGTATAAATTTTGAAATATTAACGGTTATGGGTTTTCAGCCTTGTCATGATTTACCCACAAACACACTTTATTGTCCCCAATGTCATAATCAAATATAAAATCATCAAAACACAGAGGGTAATGAAAAGACACCACCTGATTTAAAAGATCTTTAGTTGCTGGTGTAGACTTGTGTTGTACGAATTCCTCCTCTCGAGGTCTCAACTCATAACATTGTTCCATTTCGCTCCAATACATGCATGCCCACATAAAAGACAGTTGTTAGTAATGTACCATTAGCACTCAAGACATGCAAACCTGGTTTAAAATTTTTAGGCCTATTCTCATCACAATCAACACTAGTTTGGAACAACAAACTAGTGTGTTTAATTTCATCGGGACTATCAACCTTTGTCATGTCCCTTAAAGTACATGCATCACCAATTAAATGGTTAGCCTCCTCAACCTCTAAAGCAATTTGTTGAAAATCTTCCTTACCTGACCTGGCAATCTTTTTGGACAACAAGAAATCAGAGCAACTTACCTTAGGATGTGAACCAAAAAGAAGAATCCCACATGGATCACCTGAAGTGAGATTCATTTTGCAGATTGAATATCTGTTTACCAACATTTTTGTATTCATCTTGGGCACGAAGTCACTAATTTTCTTGGTCTCCCCAAAAGAACTAAGCAACAAATCACCAATGTCGTCAACTTGCAAGGTCTGCAAACCCACCTCTTCCTGAGACGAAGCCTTGCTTCCAACACTCTCTTCAAACATGTCAACCAAAAGAGTTTGAAAATCAACATCCAATTCATCATCATCAATGTCAGAGATACTAATACAGCGTGAACAATGATTTTCTTCAAACAACTCATTTGAATGCACGAGGTTAAATCCAACAAAATATTTTTTTAGTTCATGTTTCTGTGTATTATCAACAAGAACGTACAAGTCAACATCAAGCTCATTACTATTAAGATCAAATTCATTAGTGTATGCTAAGCAAGGATTTTCTTCAAAAATCACATTTGAATAAATAGAATCAAAACCAAGAAAATACTCCCTCATTTCATTCTCTTCATGATGTTGAAGGGATTCAATCTTTAGAGCAGCCTCTTGACAATCTTCTGATATTCTTCAGAGTCGCCATTGGTTCACTCCTTGCTGTAACCAACCACTAATTTCATTAATGTCAATATTTTGATTAGCATTGAGATCCAATTTATTTTCCTGACAAGGGTAAGTCTAATCTAAATGATTATCAAGCAACCCTTTGATAACTTGAACATCCATTTGATCTTTCTCTTTTGAACTTGGCATTCAAATTTGTGTCTTTCACCACGAGATCCATTTGCAACCTCATTCATAGTCATGCTTTTCTCAATTTCTATATGTTCATTATTCAAATCAGTAAAGTCATTTTCTTGTGTTAACTCATCAATGGATGTTCCTCCCTTACTCATCATCATGAAAGAATCTATGAATGCATCGATAAACTCATCTTCTATATTGAGCAGATCTACACAAGGTAGACAAACTTTATCAGTCATGGAATCCATCTTGCTGCGAGGGTCAAGTTCATCAGATGATGGGGAAGAGCTCAACATGTTCTCACAGTTACTCTCATCATCTCGAATGGAGTCATTATCATTTTCATGTGTACTAATTGTTTCATCTCCCTCATCAAGGGGTTAGGTACTCCAAGGATTTTCCATAAGTATTTCCTCAATAGTAATCAGCTGTTTGAAGTATAATTCCATCCTACCAAAGAAAACATGACAATCCATTTGAGAATGTTGATTTGTTCGATGTATCCTACATCCAATTGGCCTAACAAGTTCTGATAACTTTAGATCTCCTAATTCTTCCAATTTATCCCTTACTCGACTTTGCATACATGGGTTATCTATCCAACATGAACCATTCTCCTTTGTCCATCCCTCATCTTGTTGTTCATCTTGCTCAGAGGAAATATTCAAAGCGTTGGAAGGAGATTCTTTAGTTGCTGATTTTTCATGACAATATTTTTTTATTAATACCTCATCTCTTTCAATATCGTCATTAGTATTAACATTCCCAACAAAATCAAATTGTAGCTTGTTATTTTCATTATGCTTGGAATCTAAATCCGTTTCATGTTCTTTGTCAAATAAAACATCAAAATGATATACATGCTCATCAAATATTTTGCTTACAACTTCATTATGATGTAATGGATTATGTGTTGGAGTATAATCGAAAAGAGATGATATAGTTACAACTTCGTTGGTAGGTGGAATACTTACTTCTGTCCTTGGATTTTGCAGAGATAGGTTCTTCCAGTGGCCTTGCGTGGGATTGACTTGATATGAAGCATTGGAAAACTTGGTGCTTGGAAGATTAGGAAGGTTATAGCTGCTTAGTGAGGATGATTGCATCTAGGTAGGGATGGTAGGCAAACCTAAGCAAGGTTGCAAAGGATGGCAATTTGCAAGCACAAGAGGATTATAAACCTAATTTTGGCTACCTGAATTTCTCGTGTCATGTCCAGATTGTACCAATAAGAGAGCTTTGTTCAATGCATCATGTAGGGATGTAGCCTCACCGCACCATCTAATTTTTATTGTAAATAGAGGGTTCAAACCCCAATAATGATGTTCTATCAGGATATGATCATCAATACACAAATTTAAACTTGAACCCTTTGATACATAAACAAGAACTTGTGATTGAATTGGTATTCGGTTCTAGTGGTATCCTTTTCGTAACTGCATATTCATGTGATGGGTGTGGTGCATGTGCATAAGGGTCAAACTGATCCAAGAATAAGTTTTGTAATTCTATCCATAAACAAATAGAATTTGATGGCAAATTAACATACCATTGCTTCATTGTACCTTGAAGTGTTTTGACAAACAATTGACATACGATATCCTCATGCTGAATCTGGAGAAAAAAACTAAATCCCTACAAATATTGACATGTTTAAAAGCATTTTGTCCACTATTAGGGAAAAATAAAGGAAGCCTATCATACATGTGTTCAGGGATTTCATGAATAAATCTAGGTATACACAAAGGGTTACCCATTAGAGCTGGGATTTTCGTGATCTAACCCACTCCCATACGACAAACCAAAATTTCTCAAGTGGCCCTCCTTCTAGCGCCAATTTTGTTGACGACCAAATTGACACAACAATATTTAAACATAACATCTCTTATCCTATTTCTCTTGAAAAAGAAAGATAACATATAGTAATCTAACTCCCAAGGTCCTGGTAGTTGGTTCTCAACTATGCTCTTTTACTGAGCAGTCAATGAGGCTGTAATGTTCAAGGGGCCTGCTAGTTATTGAGCTCTTTGATTGTTGTAAGATCGAACTCCTATTTAAACCTATTCTAATTGGGGAGTATAAAAAAAGGAAAAAGATAGATCAGGAACACAAGAGATAAAAGAATGTTGATTCATTCAACTAATCATACCTTTTACCTTCCAAGGAATTCCTAAATTAAAACTACATAACAAACCAAATCATAATCAATACAAAGATGAACATTCATTCACAGTGCAAATTTCAACATCAGATCACAAATCATAATTTGAACAAAACAAAAAGATAAAACTTCATTCCTCGAAGAATTCTAGATCGAACAGTAAACCAAACAAATATCATTCCAGAGCATAACTTAAAGCAGGTTTAAGTCTGGCTGCTTCTACTGTCAATGAAACAGATAAGCAACATTTACAAATCTGGCAAGATCACCAGTGTACAGAAACCTATGTCTTGAAATTACCTCCATCTAAACTAAGAATTGCAAAAAACTCCATTAACTATCCTACTACTAACTCTAATCAACTAACTTGTAAAAAATTCTAACTTCTTTTCCTAAGTCTCTAACCCTTTTCAAATGAGAAGTTTTGAAAATTAATATCTCAAAATCTCATAATTCTCTCTAGAATTGAAACATCAAAAAGTTGTAGCTTTTTGTGCATAAAATTAAATACAAAAGATAAATTTCTGTTTTAGCTCTCTATTTAACCCAGTTGACTTTCAATTGACAATTACAGTTTCCAATTTGACTTTGAGTTCCCCTTTTTGCACAATGAGCAACAACATCTTTGTCCAAAAATTACTCCAAGCAAGCCCACAATGTACTCAGTTTTCTCCCAGTTTGATAGTCTTATCAAAAAATCCCCTCTTTTTGTGTAATTTTTTTTTGCAAATTACCTCGACCATGATTCGTTATCTTTAAGTACCTAAAAATCAGAAAATGCATCCATTAATACATAAAATTAAATAATAATTAGATTCCAAAACTAATTAATTCAAATTATTTCAACTAAGCATAAATATAATAAACTCCTAATGAACTCAATTTGAAATAATAATAATAATAATAAACTTCAGAATAATGCTACTTTAACATAAAATAACATTAAACTAAAATAATGCCCCGTGTGTATTTATGATCCCCTGGCACTATTTTTAAATCTGGACAATTTCATACAAAACATCGAAAGAACAAAATTAATTCATCCACATTTAATTTGCAAGAATCAAGTAATTTAAAACATATGAATCCATTTTGACTGAATTGATGTATTTTAAATATTAACTTGTAAAATCAACCAATTCAGACTGCACAAACTTCCTTATTTATACTTCCCAAAAAGATTTTATGTTTTACAGAATTCTTTAATCAGTTTTGAATCCATTGAGTCTGAAGCTTCAAAGTTTCCTTAGGCCACAATCTGGATCATCTTCAAAATCCGTAACTCTTGGTGCCCTTTTGAGAACAGTTTACTGCTTTGTCTATGCTTGCTTCTCCATTTTCTTGAAGATCTTTAAACCTTTCAAGATATCTGCTCTGTGCACTGTCTGCAATCACAACCCTCACTTTGCATAGATCTCCACCAGGGAAAATAGCAACTACGAGGACTGGAGAAATTTCTCCATTCCTCGTGCTTCAATCCTACTTCTATCCTCACAATAACTTTCAATCCTTCCACCCATAACCGTGTAAACTCCTGGACTAAATTGACCCATATTTATCTTGAAATGCTCACTTTTGTCACCAAAAACAACCCTAGAGAAGTCCATCTCCTGCTCATGAATATTTACACCTAAAAGGGGCCCTTTTGGTAGGTTTGAGGTATCAAATAATTGGATTCTCCTTTATACAATATTTCGTTTTACCTATTGATCATGAGACCACAGTTCGTTGAGGCATTTCCTCAAAGAGTTTAAGTGACTTATCTATAAGCCCATTCTGGGCATATCCTACAACCATTGTTGTACAAGAAACAACATCTCAATTTCACAATTTATCAAACAATTCATGAGCTTTCTGAATGCTTGAACATTTTGCATACATAACGATCAAGGCATTGACCAGAAGAAGATCAAACTGAAACTCACTCATTATTATCTTTTCATGGAGCTCCATACCCATCCCTGCATCTACCAAGTTAGCACAAGCTGGGATAATAGTAGCAAAGGTTTTCGAATTCGGTCTTATTCCTACTGAAGCCATTTCCCGATAAAGCTTAAGGGAGACTTCATTTCTTTGAGGCCTTTTTTTATATAGTGGGCATAATACAACAATAACTTGCACCTTGTTTCCATTCTTTCATTAGCATGAAGGACTTGTATTCGATTGAAGGTTTTCAAAGCCTTTTGAATGAATTCATTTTATGGAGGCATTCGGTGAAATAGTTTACAACACCTCGTTTATGTATGCTTCTTCATTTGACATGCATGTCTAAGGCAATTGAATCCACAAGATCTGACCAAAATCCCTCTTAAATGCTCTGGTGCATGTTCATGCCCTATTTTGTAACTTCCATTCTAAATCATTTCCTGCCATGAGACGATAATTCTTTGGGGTATATCACTGTCAATAGATCTCTCGGTGTGCATACGCCTACACATTTCATTCCATGAGATGACAATTCTTGTGGAGGCATTCTGTCGAGCAGTTCACTTCTCTTGTTCATGCCTCTGCCTTTGGCACAGGTTGGAGAACATTGGGAGAGGCTTTGAAATTCGCCTTCAAAGCCTGCCAATTGCATTTGCATGAAGGTTTCTAATGCCTTTTCAACAAAATTTGATTGGTAAATATCCTACAATGGCAGAATTCCATGAGATGATATCTCCCAGAGGCCTTTTGTTGAGCAGTTCGCATGCTTCCATCCGTGCTTCCACATTTTGCATAAATATTTACTAGAGCACTTAAATGCTATTACAAAGACCTCATTTCGACATGATAAGGAAGGCACGAGCAGGAGCTTTTATACCTATGCATGGCATTTTTTAAGGGTTCATAGCAATTCAATTTGAAACCCTTCTTGCAATATATTCGATCCATGAGATGGGAGCTCTTTGAGGCGTCTTGTCATATGGTTCCTCTACGCGTTGTCTATGCTTTCACATTTCATTCTATGTGAAACAACAGCCATTGCTTTCATCTGAATCGTTCTGCACCCCTGCAATCCTTACATTACATGAGGCGACATCTCTTGGAGGTGGCATTCAAGCCTTTCCTGTGCTTCACCTCTTATGTGCATCGCCCTCAACTTATTCCAAAGCTCCCCTTTCGGCGCGGATCAAAGGACGTTGACAGGGGTTGTGGGCTATGGCCTTTATACTGACCGATTCAAGAAATCCATTTTGTGCAAGCCAACAATCATGGCGTTTCATGTTACTGCCCCTTCTATTACCTTGCACATGTTGCGTGGGGTGGGAACTACTCAGGAGCGAGAGTGGGTTCAGAACCATTTTAGAAGCGGAGGTGGGACAAGAGCAGGACCAGAGCGGAAGCCAAACGTGAACCTTATCGTTTGTGTCTTGATCATGTGACTCCCCGGGTCTGGGTCTGACGTCGTATGGGTACGCGGGAGCGGGATTACCTCAGTGCGGGAGCGGAAACAAGTTGAAATGTGAATATTTTTACTTGTAATGCCCGCATCAATATTCATCCCCATTCCGGTCCGACAAGCAAAAAAAATATTTTTCGTTTATTTAATTTTTTATTTGTTTTTATACTAGCGCTTGCACCTCATTTAAGGTGCAATGGTTATGTCGATAGAAAAATATAATCATAAGAAAGTGTAAATTGTTGTAAGTTGGGTTTTGCAAGATTAACTATAAGGTGAAGTGTAAGAAGATTTGAATATGGACAAACGAAACTTCATTTAGACCGGTATGCTATGGCAACTGGTTTGACAACTAGTATAGTATATTCGAATGAAAGGTAATCCAAAACTGTATGATGTGGGGAAGTCTTAGTGCAATACAAAAATTAGTTTACGAGACATCGATGAGAATTAGGTAATCATGTTAATAATTCATTATATATGAAGAGGTCTTTATAGTTTGACTAAGAAAATAAGACTATATTTGATTTTAAGATTTCAAAAAGCCGGCTTAATTAAGACTATATTCTATCATATTTGGGAGCCGCCTTACTTGAATTTCCCTTTATTACCATTTTTTAATCATATCTAAGAAGCTACCTTAATTGGCATTCCCAGAAAACAACATTTTTTTCACAAAATAATGATTTACAGTGTAAACTTTCTGAGTAAACAACCTTTGTTTCAGAACATAAACAGGGAAAGTCAATATTTTATCATGATCCCTTTGGTTATTATCGATGTACTACAAATGGTCGCCATCCAATCATGCACCCATTATATGAAGCATTAATTTGAATAGATTGAAATCATCACAAAGTGTAATGTTCATGGAAGATGTACAAATTCGATTGCTAAAAAGAAGAAAGAAAACTTTAGCTAATTCGAGCAAAACCAACTGGTGTGAGTAAAGCTAAGTTCCACAAATTTTTTCCACGTGCTTCCTACAAACACAACTGGAAGGTGTAAATCCTAATTCTAAAACCCTTTCCCACACATCCCTGCCTATGCACAATAGTAGCTTTGGAAAAGGATATGGACATCCATCAACACATAATGGAAAGGGGGAAAAAGAACTAAATCAGACATTACAATTAAAATGGCTCTCGCAAACATGTCTGCAAATGTGGAAGCTTAAACAAGGCATAAGGGTTGTTTGATAGAATGACGCCGGGAGATGCGGTCTCATGGACTGCAGTGATTGCAAGATATGCACAAAATGAACAGAAAAAATGTCATTTCATTCTATCATTTTCTATGCCCTTCCGTTCATTGAGTTTTAAGAGAGTTGTTATCATTCCGCAAATCATTTTGCTATAAAATACTATTATTTTTGAAGACATATAATGGATCAATTTATCTATGAAGAATAATAAAAAAAAGGCTCACTAATATCAAACCCTCATTGCTATTGCAGGGGTGAACGACAAATCTGAAACAAACATCATAAATGGAATGAAGTATGAACTATCAAATGAATGACAATTGTTTCATTTAAGTGGATGGACAAAGCAAGAGGATAAGGTAAATAGTAAATAAATATGCATATAGACATATACAAATAGAGGTTGAAGCGACTGAATAAGAACATATAGTAAAACACATACAGTAGTGTGAATGCACTAATGTAAACACAAGCCTACTGGTTTGAAAGGCTCCATAAGAAGCAAGGTGAGTGCACTACCTTAGAGCCTGCTACCAACTCGAATAAGAATATCACTTATATCTTGGAGCCTATGACGTCCCAACACTTGGAAAGCAGTTCCTGTAATTTAATTTGTCATAAATGTCAGTCAAACAAATAGGTATGATTTAATAAGACGTCCTCTGTTACAAATTTTCAACATAGAAGTCCAATAATAAATGATAGGTAGGCAAAATTTTTTGTTGGTGATTAAAATATCAAGCCAAAAGACTTACTCGATTAGCTACAGTTTGCTTTTAGTACTCAACAATACTACAACTTGTCTGCAATTAGAGGGAATTAAGAACATTACATCTCAAATTGAAATATATACACAATAAAGATAAAATGTTCAAAGAACAAATGCCTCACAAAATATCACATGTCCAAAGCACAAAATGGAACAAGTTAAATTGTAGAAAGTAAGGGTTGAAAGCATTAAGCAAAAGCGAAGCAACCCATTTCCAACTAGATTTCACATTTCCTAGTGCAGATGAAGTACCTTTACAATCCGATAAATTATTTGATAGAAATATAGCATCAACATGGGGGACCGAGTGTTGGGAATGTGTTAGTGCAAAACGTAGGTAGAGATCAAATTATAGCTTGGACTGGTATTTTTACTCTAAGGACAACTGATGGAATTAGTTATATACAACTACAACAAATAAACTGAGTGTGATTGGTATTATTATGTTTATAAAGAACAAAAGAACAACAGTCTTCTGAAACTAAATGTGAGAGGAGCACAACAGATCTTTGTGTTATTTTCAGATGCAGTGGTATAGTTGAATAGGAGGTTCTTAGTTCCTTAGACAATAATTGGCCTGACTACGCAGGAACAAAGTCTTTTTCTCCAAAAGGGTTCATTCCACAGGAAGACCTTGAAGAGGAAGAAATGGAAACCTATGGAGCTCGACGCTACAAAGGAAAATCTCACCGTAGGAGAGAACGCTGGAAAAGAAAAAAGACAAAAGTAGACGAAGGAGGATTTACTATGGAGCTTGACGCTAGAAAAATAGAAGCACTGCAAAGGAAAATCTCACCATAGGAGAGAACGCTGCAAAAGTAGAAAGACAAAATTAGATGAAGGAGGATTAACTATGGAGCTCAATGCTAGAAAGACAAAAGCATTGCAAAGGAAAACTCACCATAGGATATAAGAACGCTGCAAAAGCAGAAAGACAGAATTAGAGGCTGAGCCAAAGAGCAAAGCGAATTTCCTATGAATATTATACCGCACAAAACCATTGAAGGTCGACACCATCTTAAACCTGCTTGACATTTACTACCTCCAGCAAAGATTTGGTGAGCTGTTAAATGCCAGGGTACATATGAAGACGACATGAAGGGTGTAGAATGGTGCGAGCAACCACCGAGCCATACCTGCTGACGGGAGCGTCGGATGAATGGTCGTACCTAGTGACAGGGTCTCCGACTGTGGGAATTCACGACGTTTCACAACATTTCACGACGTCTTACAACAGACAATTCCGGTGGTGTTCCCCACCCAGAATAGCCTATCGACTAATTATAATGATTTTACTTTTTACATTTATAAATCTTTTAAACGTTTAAAAAGATTTGTTTATTATTTTAATTATTAGTATTTATATATATTTCTAAACTTTTAATTTTAAATCTTCTTAAATTTAGAAAAAGAAAAAGACCTAATTTTAAAAGTTTAAATTATTTATTTAATTAGATTAAACCTTATAAAAAAATTTTTAAAATTCAAAATTTATTTTCTTCCTTTATTATTATTTTTAAAATTTTATGATTTTTATTATTTTTTGGGATTTTGAATTTTTGAATTTTTATTTTAAATGTTTTTTATTTTTGTGTTTTATATTTTTTTTGTATTTTCTGAATAACAGATACAAAAATTAAAAAATGAAGGAATGACGAAAGAACAAAAATTGAATGACGCAAAACCAGAGGTGGAGAAACAAAGAAGACAAAAACAAACGAATGAAACCAGAGGAACAAACAACACAACGAGGTGACGAAAAAAATACGATAATGAAAAGACGATGACCAAGACGAACGAAAATGATCAAAACAAACGCACGAATGTAACGATGAAAGACGAGACGAAGCAAAAGCGAGCCAAAGAACAAGACGGGGACGAGACATGACCAGACAAGAAACATGAACCCGACCAATGCCCGAAGGTGAAGAGGGGATCAAAGTCGAGGGCAGAACGAGAACTTGAAACCCTGAAAGGTGTTAGGTGATGATTCCATCCCGCAACCCGATCCCAACAAAATAAACCAGTGGAACGAAAGAAAATAGAGGGGGTCCCCAAGTTTGCCAAGAAAAAGTTGGGGTGTGTATACAAGGCATAACAGTTGGGTATAATGATAATCACAATTCACACAAACCAAAAAACTAACTTAATCTATTTGTGTAACTTAAGCCTTACATGTACAATTAAAATGTTTAATTTGATTGATGTCTAGCTACATGCAAACTATACCTCAACCTGGCATGATGTCAAAATCACCAGTGCCACTCAAACTCGATATGAAATTATTACAAATCCTGTTTCATTAAAGCTATGAGTTGTCCAACAAATTTCTTCGGATGTTCATATGGCATTAATTTCCACCCGTAGTATGACTATCCAACTTCCTTCAAAAAGATTAAGAATTTCAAAAAAATGAAATGTAGTACATCGAGGCATTGAAAAGAGAGAATGAGTGATGAGCGATGAGCCTTGATCTTGCCACGTGTTTGCATCTAACAGTTCTAGTGTTATTTCAAAGGTTTCAATTCACAAGTCTAGTGCTTCAGAGATTTACTTATGAAATGCAACTACAATCGTCCATCGAAAATTCATCGAACAGTCATGGTTATATTGATTTGCGCTGACATCTAGCTACAGATATGGAATATCCTTTGAACACTATTATAAATTATTTTATAAGGTTGATAATTCAGCCTTGTTTGGCCTTTACATCCTTTGTGTAAAATGTTCTTAAGTTTTTAAGCCCTGGTCCTATGTTCTTCCTAGGCGGTCCCTCTTTTAAAACAAACTTTATGCATGTGCATATTTCAATTTCTACCACTTAAGTTCTTGTATCGCTCGTCGCTAGAATCCTTCAACCCATTGTGTTCATTACCGTGATGAGTAATGAGCCTTGATCTCACCATGTGTCTACATCTAACAGTTCTAGTGTTATTCTAGAGTTTTCAATTCGTAAGTCTAGTGCTTCAAAGATTTACTTTTGAAATGCAGCTACAACTGTCCATCAAAAATTCATTGAATGGTCATGGTTATATTAATTCATCAAAAGTTGAAGCTACCTCAGAATATAGAGCACAAGAGTTGTTTTGAAGCCATTCTCTACCCACAATTATAATTATAGCATCCTCAACCTACACACACAGAATTGTAAAAACCATACCCAACTTTCGTCTGTCGTACATGCATCATCCCTTCTTTTCTCCCAAAAAAAATTTTGTAGCATGAAACGCCATGAAGACTCCATAATATCACAATTAAATTGAGAATAGAGAAGAAAGAAATCAAAGTCAAATATATTATAAATGATATGAAGAACATCAAGTTGGTGAAGTATATATAGAAGTTAGAATGAAGACAATGACATCAAATACTCACACTTAACATTTTATTCACCACTATCATTGATGTGACAATTAACATTTAATTCACCACTTGAATCTTGGTATAGTCCCCATAAGGCTACGAGAGGCTTTTCTACAAATAGGGGTTGTTTTGCTCATTTTTCTCAAATTGGCTTAGCGCTCTGACAAACACTAAGGGGAAATGGAGACTCCTCTATTTCTAAATTCCACAAAGAGGTAGAATGATTTCCATGGTGAAATCATTGAGAAACGACTGAAAGGGATAATGGTGTCCAAGCATCCACTGGTGCTCTAGGTGGTGAAGGGTGTTTTGGGCCCAAAATTTATGTTGGTTACCCACAAGCTCAGGGGGAATTCAGAAATACCTGCCATGTTTTTGGAAATGCTCATGTACATGGGTGTCTCAAAAGCTCGAGGGAAGAAGCTATGCCAATTTTTTTTTCCACACTCTCTATTGGAAGGCACTAGACAACATACAATTTCATGACCCCTCTGTCGTTGCACTACTATAGGGCTCATGAGAATGAATGGTCGGTACCAAAGTTCCCTTGGTGTGCTCATTAGATAAAGCAACTCTCAAAAATCAATGGGGGGAGATGGATAGGTGTATTGAATTTTTTCAACGTGTGACTGACATTTTCAAAGATCGATCGAAGGGTTGGGTGAAGGCATTTGCAATGGTGGAATCTCTAATTGAGGAAATGTGGTCTTTAGATGAGGAGGATTGGGAGTTGGGAATTGGTGAAGAATGGGTAGAGAATGACACCAGGAGCTAGGAGGAACAAGCAAACCATCTTTCCCATAGTGCCTATAGTGGTGATTGTCCGGTGATTCTGAATGCAATCAAATCCAAGAAGACCAGTGAGACTGGCTATAAAAATGCATAATTTGGTGTTTGTGGAAGGTCATTTTAGTTTGTGATGGTCTGTTTGTAGTTCGTATAAGTGTCCATGTTAGTCCGTTCAATATTTGGGTTTGGAATGTTTAATGGAAATGAATGAATGTAAAAACTCTTTTTGATTAATACAGGGTGTTGCCCCATATAAAAACTATTTAACTATAAAAAAAAATGTACTTAAAAGGCTCCTTTAGTAGCGCAGGATTTAACACTAGTTCCTTAACATTTCCTTAATATTTTGCACCTTGCTATAGTTCCTTTGACGGTTTTGATCGTTCCTTAATATTATTTTGGTTGTTATGACTTTAAGTGATTTAATAAGTAATAAAATATCAACCATTGATTTATGGAAATCTAATGGTTCTAATGTTATTCTAGAGGTTTCAATTTGCATGTCTAGTGCTTAAGAGATTTACTTCCAGAATGCAACTACAACCGTCCATCGAAAATTCATCAAATAGTCATGGATTATATTAATTTGGAATGACATTTGACTTCAGACATAATAAATATGTTGACACTTATCCATATTCTGGACTCTTTATGAAGGAATTTGAATGTATAAAAAATTTGTCCCGAAATTTGATATTTTCGCCAACCACACTATGATTTTTTATTGGCATATCCATTTATTTCGCCACTAAATTTTTTTATTAGTTTGAGATTATGTTTAATTTGCCAATAAAATTATTTTTTTGGTTTGAAAAAAAGTTTTAATCACCAACAATTTTATTTTTTCTGTTTTGAAAACATGATTAATTCGTCAATGGAATTTTTTTTGGTTTGAAAAAAGGTTTTAATCACCAATGAAAATTATTTTATTGGGTTAATTTTTTTTTCAATTCTCTAGGAATTTCCATAGACTTCTAGTGATTATAAAAGATTCGCTAATTGGGATTCTTTTTTTCTCAAAAAACAAAAAAAATCGCCAATAAAATTAATATTTTTATCGAGAATTTTACAAGATTCACCAGGATTTTACACCTTTGTCGAGGGGGGGGGGGGTTTCTTAAAGTTTTCCCTGGTTGCATCTTATGCGCCTTATCAAATTCATGGAGGTATGGCTTTGATATGGTCCCCTAGGGCTCACCTGGTGAACAACTAGCTTCACTAGCCCTTGTGAGTGTGCATTGTCTTTTTTTCCTTATCATAGTCATGGTGGCATGTCATTGATATGGAATTCTTGGGGCTCACCTAGTGGAAAACTAGCTTCACTAGCCCTTGTGAGCATGTACTTTTGTTTGCATAGTGGACAATGCATTTCACTTGTAGAACTTTTTGGACAAACAACCTAGACCTGGTCCACCACATTGGATGGCCAATCAAAGCTTAATCCGTTGCATTTTTCTTTTTCTTTTCTTTTCTTCTCTTTTATGGTGTATGTTTGCAATCTGATTATTGTTGCAAGTATGGATGTGTTTGGTGGTGTTTTCATTAATGTCAACATTTTACAAGTTGAGTAAGTTGTGTATTTTCCAACTGCTTTTGAGAAAATTTGAGAAATAATGAAAATTGTGTTTAAGTGTGTTATGAGTGTGCTCTGGTATTATGGTCCGCATTTTTTCTGTATTGATCCTATACTTATGTGGATCTGTAGGTGTGTTCATAAGCTTAAATGGATTGTATATTCTGAGTTTCAGCTTTTGGTTCAATGGAGAGTAAAAGTTATGTTCACCGATGTGTGAACTGGTTTGTCAGAGTTATCTGGTTATGGACTAGGAGAATTTTTTTGGCTCTGTAGTCTTCTAATAATTGGTTTCAGATCTTACGGATTTGGGTGATTACTCTTTATGATGGTTTATGTGTTCTGGAAATGTTTCTTGTGGTTTGGCACTCCAAAAGACCTGCTCCAGAGCTCCTATGTTTTTGTTGGTTGTCTCGATTGAACTGATGAAGTGTTCTTTGCAAATGAAGTTTGTTGAAGTTGTTGTGGATGTATCTGAGTTGTTCTCGGAGATGGTAAAATGATTGGTGAAGTGTGTTGAGCAATCCACATGTAATTATCTTGTTGGTGATGCATGTACTTCAAAGATCATTGGTGTTTTCATTAGGTTTGGTTGACCTGGTGTTTACATGCTACATTAAATGCTTTTGCATCAAATTGAGAAAGCGTGTGCATGATCCAAGATTTTTTTTAGGTCCTAAAGTAAATATGTATTTGGTCCCCTCACATTCTTATCCACCGCAGGAATGTTGAGTTGTCGACCTAGTTTGAATTTGTAAATAAAATTGTATAGCCGACCTTGGAGAATGTTCTTGAGGTTGAACATGGTATAAATGCAAGTTAAGTTGTAGTGAATTTGACATCCATCCATCATTCAATTCGAGCAAGAGAAGAGTGTGCGAGCAAGTGCGAAAAGAAGAGTGTGGAAGAGCGAATTGTGGCAACAGTACTTTATTGTATCTATAATATTCTAATCAAGTTGAAAAGTGTGTGAAACTCCTAGTGGTGGATCTTTATCTAATTCTTTATATTCTTCAATAGGTAGTGAGCCACTCTTTCTAGACAATAAGTCCTAAGGCAGTGAGCCTCTCTTTCTGGACAATGAGTCCTAAGGCAGTGAGCCTTTGTACTTGGGCAGTGAGCCCTTTGGTAGTGAGCCTTTGTATCTGGTATTGCATTACTACTATATTGCACGAGTTAATCCTCACCGTGGTTTTTCTCTCATTGGGTTTTCCACATACATTTGGTGTCTCTGGTATTGTGTTCTATTATTTGCATTTCATGTTCATGCTTAATAAAAAAATGAAGATAAAGTGGAATTGATTAAGTTAAGGAGTAAAGAATTTGATACAACCGATTTACCCCCCCCCTCTCATTTGTCTTGTGCATTTCAAAAATTGGTATCAGAGCTCTGGTTCCTTGATGAAAAGATTAACCACTTGAGGTAGATCAGATGGCGCACAAGTTGCAACTTCCTATGTTTGATGGAGTTGGTTACAGTGACTGGAAATAACAGATGAGAAGTTATTTGATTTCACTTAGTTTTAATACCTGAAAAGCTGTGGAGACAAAGTATGTGATTTTAGCAACTGAACCTTCCTCTGCTAATGAGGTTGCAAATTTTGAAGAAAATGAAAGAGCAAGGTTTGCTATCTTTAGTGCTTTATCTAAAACTGAGAGAACGAAAGTAATTTCTCTGGCTACAACAAATGAAGTATGGACAAAATTGAAAGACATTTATGAAGCAAATGAGAGAGTAAAGTTGTCAAAGAAACTAAATGCTAAGTGAAAATTTGAGAATCTGAGAATGGAAGATGGAGAAGACATTGCAAGCTATTATTGGAGAGTTGAAACTATAGAAACTAAAATCAAGAATCAAGGTGGTATCGTGAAGGATGAAGATATAATTGAGAAGATCTTGATGACCTTACCAGACAATTATAGTGAGAAAGTATTTGCTCTTGAAGAATAGTATGATCCAAATACATTGCTAAGGGGCATCTATTTGGTGTCTTGATTGCATTTGAGATGAGAAAATTTGCAAGAGATAAGGAGAATACTGAAACATCCTTTAAAGCCACGAAGATAGAAGAAGATGATGATGATGATGCAAAAGATTTGGAAGCAAATTTCACAAGGAGATTGAAGAATACAAAGGTAAGTTTCCTTTTAAGTGCTTCAGTTATGGAAATATTGGTCATTATGCATCAAGATGTCCTAATTGAGCTACACAAAAGAAGAAAGACAATAGCAATAATTACAAGGATAAAAAGGATAGGAAGTTCAAGAAGCTGTATTATGTTAAAGAAGATGCAGGAATTTCTAATGATGAATTTGACCTTGAGGAAGATAAAGATGAATGTTTGCTTCTAGCCTTGGAAAATAAATGTGCAAAAGAACCTAGTCTGGAGAGCAAGAAGGATGAAACAAAAGGTACTCTGGTGATTACTTTTCATGCCAGACAGGATGAAGACTTTTGGGTAATTGACAATGGATGTTGAAATTCTATGATTGGAGATAAGAGTAAGTTTACTAAACTTGAGAAGTATGATGGAGGTATAGTCATGTTTGGAGATGATTCTGGTGCTAAGATTATTCGTAAAGGAACAATTAGCTTTGATGGAAAACACAATACTAACGATGTTTATTATGTAAAGGGTTTAAGGCATAATATTTTAAGTGTTGGATAAATGTGCAACAAAAGTTTTAAGCGTGTGTTTTAGGATAACACTTGTGAGATCAAAAAATGATCTGGAACTATGCTTGCAGCTGGAAGAAGAACTCATGTCCAAACATCCATGAACTTAAAGGTGGCGAAGGTCAATGTTTTGTTTCTCAGATTAGTGAGAGTTGGCTCTGGAACTAGAGGATGGGACATGTGAGTTTTGATAGTATCGTTAGGATCAATTCTAGAGAAGTTGTGAGAGATCTACCTAGAATCATAAAGCCTTCAAATTCAATCTACAGAAGTTGTCAAATGGGAAAACAGACCAGGAACAGTTTTAAAGCAAAGGATCAATCATCTACCAAAATGCTAGAATTAATTCACATAGACCTCTGTGGCCCTACAAGAACATGAAGCCTGAATAGTGATAGGTACTTTATGCTCTTGATTGTTGATTACTCTAGAATGACATGGGTTACATTTCTTAGAGAAAAAGGCTTAGGCTCTTGATAGATTCTAAGTGTTTAAGGCAAGAGTAGAAAATGAGGTAAACTTGAGAATACAAATTTTAAGATTTAATAGAGGTGGAGAGTTTACATCCAGTGAGTTCAATGCATTATGTGAAGAGAATGACATAAAAATACATTATTCTGCTCCTAGAACCCCACAACAGAATGGAGTTGTCGAGAGAAAGAACCAGACTATGCAAGAGGCCATCAAAACTATGATGAAAGAAGAAAATGTTCCTGATGTATATTGGAGAGAAGCAATCCACACTGTTGTTTACATTCTTAACAGAGTTCAAGTTAGAGGTAATAGCACTAAGACCCCTTATGAGTTATAGGTTGGTAAGACTCCCACTGTGAAATAATTTAAGGTATTTGGTAGTAGATGTTATATTAGAAGAGATGAAGAAAATATTGGAAAATTTGATGCTAGATGTGATGAAGGAATTTTCCTTAGATATTCAAATAACAACAAGGCTTATAGATGTTTTAATAAGAGGCTGGGGAAAATAATTGAAAGTACTAATGTGAAGGTTGATGAAGCTATGTATAGACCAGTGGAAATAACTGAAGTTGAACCTGATGATCCTATCTGTGTGCAAGTACAAGAAGAAGAAAAGGAAGAGAAATAACAAAGTGAAGAAGAAGAATAAATTCCAAAACTTGCACCTAAGACTCCTAAATATGTTTAGAAAAATCATCTGGAGGAACAAATAATTGGAGACAAAAGTGGAGTGAAGACAAGAAGCAAAGTGGTTGAGGTAAATTTGTGTTTACTTTCTAAGATAGAACCTAAAAATATGAATGAAGCATGTGATGATGAAAGTTGGGTTAGAGCAATGAAAGAGGAACTACAACAGATAGAGACAAATGAGATATGGGAACTAGTCCCTAGACCTACAAATAAGAATGTAATTGGTTTGAAATGGCTATTTAGGAACAAATTGAATGAAGATGGTGAAGTGGTAAGAAATAAAGTGAGAGAATTGTATGTAAAGGATATTCACAAGTTGAAAGAATATATTTTGAAGAGACTTTGGCACCTATAGAAAGAATGGAAGCTATTCAGATGTTCTTGGCATTTTTCAGCTCATAAAGACTTCAAAGTATATTAGATGGATGTCAAGTATGCATTTATGAATGGAGAAATGGAAGAAGAAGTATATATGGATCAACCAAAAGGTTTTTCACTATCAGACAAACCAGACATGGTTTGTAAACTAAAGAAGGTACTATATGGACTAAAGCAAGCTACCAGAGCTTGGTATGCTAGATTGGATAGATACTTGACTAAGAAATGATTCAACAAAGGGTTCACATACAACATTATTTACTTCAAGGTTGAGAAAGACAAGATTCTGATAGTTGTGGTGTATGTTGATGGCTTCATCTTTGGTGGAAATGAAGGTATGTGTAAAAATTTTGCTAAAGATTTATGCAAAAAGAATTTGAAATGTCCATGATTGGTGGACTGTTGTATCTTATTGCTACTAGACCAAACATTATGCATGCAGTATGTTTAGTTGCAATATTTCAAGAAGAACCAAAGGAAGAACATGATGTTTATGCTGTAAAGAGGATATTCATATATCTTAAAGGAACTCCAGACTATGGACTATGGTATCCAAAGGACAATGATTTCACTTTGAATGCCTACATTGATGCTGATTAGGCTAGATGTGTAGATGATTGTAAGAGTACAAGTGGAGGAGCATTCTTCCTTGGAGGAAGATTAGTTTCATGGCTGAGCAAGAAACAAGATTCAGTTTCTTTATCCACTGTAGAAGCAAAATATATTGCAACAACATCTTGTTGTACATAGGTATTGTGGATGAAGCAAACTTTGATGGGCATAGGTGTGGTGAGTGATGAACCTACTTCTATCTATTGTGACAATACAAGTGTTATAAACATTTCAAAGAATCTAGTGATGCATTCTAGAATAAAGCATATATCTATCAAGTATCACTTCTTGAGGGAGAAGATATTGAGGAATGAAGTTAGAATTGAATATGTACCTACCAAAGAACAAGTTGCATACATATTCACTAAGGCCCTTCAAAAGGATACTTTTGAGTATCTCAAAGGGAAGTTAGGGGTTATTGCCTCTCCTTCTTTGAACTAAGTGCACATGGAGGTGCATTAGTCTAGTGGATTCATAGACCTTTTATTCTTGACTGATGACTGATGTCTACTCCTCAGGGGTAGAGAAGTGCATTGTTGCAGTATGTGATGTGGGTGTACTCCTTAGGGGGAGTGAACAAAGCTTTATATGGCATGAATTTACTTTTCCATTGATTTCAAAGGGGGAGAGAGAATCATGTGAAAATTTTATGCTTGGCAGGTTGTCGCTTCTAAAAATCATATATGTTGTCTTTGATGGGTTTTCACATCATGTGTTGCCATCAATGACAAAGGGGGAGATTGTTGCAAGTATGGATGTGTTTGGTGGTGTTGTTATTATTTTTTTATTGATGTCAACATTGTACAAGTTGAGTAAGTTGTGTATTTTCCAACTGCTTTTGAGAAAATTTGAGAAATAATGAAAGTTGTGTTGAAGTGTGTTCTAAGTATGCTCTGGTATTGTGGTCTGCACTTTTTTTGTGTTTATCCTATACCTATGCAGATCTTTAGGTGTGTTCATAAGCTTAAATAGATTGTATATTTTGAGTTTCAACTTTCGGTTTGATGGAGAGTAAAAGTTATGTTCACCGGTGTATGAACTGGTTTATCAGAGTTATCTGGTTATGGACTAGGAGAATTTTTTTGGCTTTACAGTCTTCTGATAATTGGTTTCAGATCTTGTGGATCCGGGTGATTAATATTTCTAATGGTTTATGTGTTTTGGAAAATTTTCTTATAGTTTGGCGCTTTGGAAGACTTGCTCCAGAGCTCCTGTGTTTTTGCTGGTTGTCCCGGTTGAACTGATGAAGTGTTCTTTGTGAATGAAGTTTGTTGAAGTTGTTGCAGATGTAGATCTAAGTTGTTCTTAGAGATGGTAAAATGACTGGTGAAGTGTGTTGAGCAATCCACGTGTAATTATCTTGTTAGTGATGTGTGTACTTCAAAGATCATTGGTGTTTTCATTAGATTTGGATGACTTGGTGTTTACTTGCTACATTATGCTTTTGCATCGAATTGAGAAAGCATGTGCGTGATCCAAGATTTTGTTTGGGCCTAAATTAAATATGTATTTGGTCCCCTCACATTCTTATGCACCGCGAGAATGTTGAGTAGCCGACCTAGTTTGAATTTGTAAATGAAATTTTATAGCCAACCTTGGAGAATGTTCTTAAGGTTGAAGATGGTATAAATGCAATTTAAGTTGTAGTGAATTTGATATCCATCCATCATTCTATTTGAGCAAGAGAAGAGTGTGCAAACAAGTGCGAAAAGTAGAGTGTGGAAGAGCGAATTGTGGCAACAGTACTTTATTGTATCTATAATCTTGTGATCAAGTTGCGAAGTGTGTGAAACTCCTAGTGGTGGATCTTTATCTAATTATTTGTATTCTTTAGTAGGTAGTGAGTCTCTCTTTCTAGACAGTGAGTCCTAACGCAGTGAGCCTCTCTTTCTAGATAGTGAGTCCTAAGGAAGTGAGCCCTCTGGTAGTGATCCTTTGTATCCAGTATTGCATTACTATTATATTGTGAGTTAATCCTCACTATGGTTTTCCCCTCATTGGGTTTTCTCCATAAATTTGGTGTTTTTAGTGTCGTGTTTTTGTTATTTGCATTTCATGTTCACACTTAATAAAAAATTGAAGATAAAGTGGAATTGATTGAGTAAAGAATTTGATACAACTGATTCACCCCCCCCTCTTAGTTGTCTTGTGCATTTCAACAATTATGGATTCATGTATCATCCACATGTGTGTTCCTTTGTGCCTATGTTGGTTTGTCATAGGATCTTGATCCTGGGGGCTTGGCCACCCTCTTGGTTATTGTCATCCTATCTTACTAGCATTCGTACATTTGAACCCCTCTTGATTGTGTGGTTGGCTACTTTAGTGTGAGTTTGAAGCACGTTCATGCTCACACTAAAGTGGGGGCTAAATATAGTGTAGGAAAATGCATACCCTTGCATTTTCACACTTGTTTGGGCCCGCCTTGATTTATTTATCCTTATTTATGTCTTAAATGGTCCTATTTTGCATCCACAAGCCTAATAAACTACATCATTTTTTGGCTAATCTTGACAATTATCAAGGGTATGTGTAGGATCATGATGGGGCAAAAAGTGGCGATATTTAAGTGATATGATGGTCCATGTGGCTAATGGATTTTATTATCCAAAATTGATGAAACAAAAAGGGTTTTTAAAGGAGATTCTCAACTTTCCACCAATATAAATTATGCTTTATTTTGAATTTAATAAATAGTTATTATTTATTTTCTATTTGAATTAAGACTAAAGTCCTGATTGATAGGCTGATTGAAAAACATCTATAGCTTTCAAGCGGTATCACATTTTTTGAATCCGAAACATGTGTCACATTCTATGCTTCGCATACTATAGGATTAAAAATAAAATTGAATTTCATGAATTTTTGACCAAGTTAAGGTGGTTAGACATACAAGTTTTTTATATTTTTTAAAATTTATAATAAAAAATTCATAATTAATTATTTACCTCGAAAAAAATTACAAAAAAATATGCATCACATTGGGACATGAGTCCTCTACTTATATCTAAAAATTATAAAAGAATATTATCATTTTATTGTGGTTAGGGTGGTCTTACAAACACCTAATTCTTATTTTTTTCCTTGAAATTTAAGTACTACTGCATTGAAATTTCAAATTTTCACCAAATAGATTTAAAAAAAAAAAAACCTAGTAGTTTAGAAACTAAATTCAATTTGCTATAGATTCTATTCTTACATATTTTTGAAATAATATAGATAACTTATTCAAATTTTTACGTCAAGTTTACTAACTCTAATTTTTTGAATTTTATTGCCACTTAAGGGCCTGTTTTTTCCATGATGATCCTGCACATACCCTCAAAGGGAAAATGATCATTTAATGATTTTGTATGTGGGTCCTTGACTTTTGGGTTGGGACTAAAATGCCACCTAGGGCATCTTAGTCCCCCAAGGGTCTTGGGAAATTGATTTTGAATACACCTGAAAAGGTCCCTTTTTGGAGTCCATGCCCCAAGATTTGAGCCTCAGGACTAAGACACCACCTAGGGAATCTTAGTCCTCCTTGGCTTATTTTTGAGATTTAATTTCAAAATCTGGTGGGATTTAGCCTCCTTTAATTATTTTTTTCCTATGTCGGCTTGTTGTGGTGTAGTTTCGAGATATTAAGCATGGATAAATATAAATACAAGGTTCTTTCACTCATTTTCACCTAAGAATTTTGTGAGAGCATTTCTAATAGCGTAATTGAGTTCACAAGAGCATTCAAGAGGATTCTATCAAGTATTTGGAGCCATTGTCAAGATTCAAGTATCATATCAAAGATCTTCTTGCATCATGTGTATTATGCTAACATTTGTGATGTAGGGTTTGTGATTCAAGCAAGTGTTTCAATCAAGATCAACATCATTCAAACAAGAGTCAAGAACCACATCCATTGTATCCATTTCACACAAGTTTGCAGACTTTACAACAAGGGTTTGGTGAGTTGTAGCATTGCATTTTGTTCATTCATCATTTCCCTCCATTATTCCATTTCATTTCAAGGTTTAATTTCCAACAAGGGGTTTGACCAAGGAAAACCTCCATTCACTAGCAATCAACAAGTTTTTCCTCTCTTGTATGCTTGTGATTGTAGATTTAGGTTGAAGTCTTGAAGATCATTTGGAGTGTAAATTTTAAAAGTTGCATTGCAAAGTTGTCATCTTCACGAAAACTCACCTACAAGTCAAATCCGAAAGTTTTAGAACCTAAGATCTTAGAGGAAACAAGTGCAAACCTTGGAGCTCAAGACCACAATCAGAGCTTTCAGAAATCCAGAATAGGACTAATACACTATCTAGGGTGTCTTAGTCCTCCCAGGGGTATTTTTTAGAGATTCTTTGAGATTTTGTTTCGAGATTTGAAGATTCTGCATTTTCCCCAAAAAATAGAAATGGAACTAAGACAACAGTAAGGGCATATTTTTCCTCACTAACATAATTGGATAACTTCTTTTCATTTTTGAAATCCTCATCACATCTCCAGACTTCTCAAGTACACACATCCTATCTTGTTGTTGCATAATTTCATCATTTGCATCCCTCACTTAGCTTGCATAACTATGTTTTGTATGTGTTGAATGCTTATTTATCTTTTCCAATCATTTGCTTGGTGGTAAACCCCTAAAAGTTGAAATAAGTCCCTTCCTAGGTCCTAATTAAGAATTGACTCACCT